>PVJA010002145.1:0-10449 GCA_004027025.1 Myocastor coypus | reverse complement strand
CTGGAATTATAGGCATGTGCCACCATGCCTGGCTCTGATTTTCTGTTATTTGTAGTCTACTCTTCTACACTTTTAGGGGAAAAATCATAGTGATTTTTTGTTGTGATATTTTACTGAGTTATTAATACAACTTGAAGTTTATTAGTAATATAGTCTCATATTAAATACATGCAAGAGAAGAGAAAAACACATGCTTCAAAAGTGAAGCCATAAAAAAAAAAAAAAGTAAAGCCATGAATTTACTATACATTGTGTGGCCCTGCTCAGAAGTCAGTTCAATAGGTAGAAGACAAGAAAAATTAGCCTGACTTACTCCAGTATGGATTATCCGATATGGTTATTAAATCATGATTGGGCAAGTGTAATAGAAGTTGCTTCAAATTATGCATCACTTTGAACAAACTTTATTGAAGCTTTTACTGCATTAGCCCTAATTACCTGCAATAATGATGCAGCGCTCCTGGAATCAGAGCTCCTTGGCTGTGCCAGGGGATTGTGGCAGATCAATAGCTATTGAGCAGTGTGATCACGCAGGCCGACCTGCTGGAGAACTGGTGGCCGCACTGCCATCCCTGCTTTCTTCCCTGTCTCCAGGTGGCTCACACGCTGCCTGGTTCTTAGCCAGCCACCCTCTGCCAGAACTGCTCTCCTGCCCCTTGGGCCGATCAATGAGTTCATAAACAGCATGTGTCTCAGATTCTGTGAGACTAAAAAGTTGCCTTAGACAATAATGTGGAGAGGCCTTTGTTCATGTTTATATCTATGTCAAACATACTAATGCTAGAAAAGACATATTTAAGTCTTTGGTCAACATTTTGTCCTGTATTGTAATGATTATAAAATAAGGTGAAAATTTGTTATTTGTAAAACTATACTGAAGGTCACTCATTTACAAAATTCATGTGAATGCTACAGAGCAATCAATTACTTGACAAATATTTACCAGCCATCTGTTAATGTGCCTGTGAGATGTTTTCCATTTGATTGTCAAGTGTTTCCAAGATGCAGTATGTCTTCTTAAATGTCTCCTATCATGTTAAGTACTGGGTAGGCACATAGCTCCTCTTTTTTTTTTTTTTTTTTGTTTTTCGTCTTTTTGAGACAGAGTCTCGCTGTACAGTTCAGGCTGGCCTTGAGCTCAGTTTTGTAGCCCAGGCTGGTCTCAAACTCTCACAGATCCTCCTGCCTCAGCCTCCCGAGTGCTGGGATTATAAGTGTGTGCCACCATGCCCGGCTTACATAGCTCCTCTTATGAACCATTTATTTTATTCTGAATATTTATCAAACCACTATTATATATGGAATAGATCCACTATTATATGTCAAGAACTGTATCAAGTACTTTAAAATTCATTCATTTTATGATTTTATTTTTAGCATTCATTACACTTAAATGAAAGATGTGTATAATTTCATTATCTTCTTATCTCTAAGTGATATCTTAAATTAATCTTGTTTTTATAAGCTTTACATACTTAAACTTTTATTTTCTTTTTTTTCTCCCTGAAGTTGTTTGGTTTCCAAAAGCATCTTCTATTATAGAAATGATTCCTTATTAAAAGTAGCTATCAATAAGTATTACAAAAAAACTCCAAAAGTAATTGCTAATTACTTTGCATATAGTGCAAGATAAAGAAAAGCATTCTAAAGAAAATAAAAATGAAGTGAATTGTCTCATCAGGAATATATATGACTATTGTACATGGATCCAGTTAATGGGCATCAAATTCAGAAACTGTTGACTACCTACTATGTGCTTGGTTGTAGTCAGTGCTCTCTCTTGTTTGGCTTGGTTGGATGGAGCTATCCACTCCACCAGACTATTCTCCAGGAAGTACAGGTCCTGCTATAGTTGTTTAGATCTAAGAAATCCTCCTCATGCATTCAGAGGGTTTTGAAGGTTAGTGCATCACAGGGGGTCCTAACTTTATCAAGGACTGGCCCATTGATGCATCTACAATTTGAGGCCACTATTGAAAGATAACAGAAACTTAGAAGGATAGGTCTAGTTGAAGACAGTGAGTCATGGGGGCAGGACCTCAAGACTCATCCTCTGCTTCCTGGCTGCTTGGAAGTGAACAGCTCTGCTCCACCGTGCCCTTCTGCCACCATATTCTGCCTCAACATAGACCCATAAGAACAAAGCCAGACACCACAGACTGAACGCAAGAGCTAAAATAAATCTTTAATCTTTAAGTTGATTTTGTCAGGTATTTTGTTATCAGGACGAACCCAGGGCACAGTTAGGAAGAAAGCAAGCTGTCTCAGCTCAGGTCAGGCCTACTACAGAAGTGGGGTTCCATTGCAAATCATGTTTTAAATCAGAAAATTTGAGTTTCAATCCAATAGTTTGACTTCAGGCAAATCCCAGAATCTTGGGAAGTATCCTTTATCGCATATGTGAAACAGTGTTGGATGCGAGCCCAGTCTGTGTGCTCCCAACTCTCTCAGGGTTGTGGGAAGCTGTTTATCTGTAGGGAGCAAAATCTCAGGAAGGTCTGGCTTCCAGCACCTGGGGAAGATATGTGGCTTGTTTCTCCTGCAAAGTTCTGAGACCTGGAAATGGACCAAATCTGTGCAATTCTGACAGAGGTCTCATGTGTGTACTGAGAAAACTGAACATCTCAGTCCTGTCCTGAAAGTATCCTCACATGGGAGAGTTCTGACTCAGCTTCAATTACTGAACAGGCAGGTTTAAAAGTCCAATCCCCACCTGGTTCTTTCACCTGCATAGCACATTTTAAAGTCCCTAAGTGGAAGTAAGCAGAGGAGGCAGGCCCATGTAATCATGTAGCCACAAGAATGGCATCTTTCACACAGAACAGAAGAGTACCAGAAGGAAAACAAGGGACCACCTGTCTTTGGCCCCCTGGGAAATATCTGTTCTTGGCAAGCAAAAGCAGAAACCAACAGGCTAATATTTAAATCGTAAAGCGGGGGCTTCATGCTTAACTTTAGACAAGGTTCAATTATCAGGGTTGGTAGTGAAGACTATGGTCCATATCTGCTGTTGTAGCTAAGTGGAGCCATCCTGGCATTCCAGCAATGGCACCAATTGCCTCTGGCTTCTCAAAGTGCCATTGATCCATCAGACACCAGTGGCATCTTCTCTTCATTCTTCTGTGACTTTCTGTCCTTGGAGTTCTTGTTCATTCTGGCATGGGGTATCTACTATTTTGACCAAAAACTACCCACTTTATACTAAGTGTATGAGAAGCACAAAGGCTTATGCTCATTTTAAAGATAAGAGCTCATTACTGCAGAACAAATTTTCCCAAATAACTGCAGAGAATACAGCATTCAAGAGATATGGAGAATTCAGCCCCTAGAAATAATCTATGCCATCACATGAAGTTGTGGAACACTGACTCCTTCAGAGAATCTATTAATGCACACTACTCGCAGGAATGTACATTGTGGACTCTGCCTCTGAGATGCACATAATCTTGCTACAGGGAGAAGTTAAATGTAAGAGATTTTCTGATGTATCTATGAGGAGATACTAAATGGATAGCAGAGACTCTGGACCTTATAGGCATTTGTAAAAGCTGTGACAGGTTTTTGAAGATTGATAGCATATGAATCTCCTAAGCACAGGCACTGTGCTACATCCAAAACCTGTGTTCTTCGTGGTGGGGCTTGGTAAAGTGGGGTTGACATAAGGCCTAGTGGTAGATTATACAGGGAACAGTGGAGATCACAGGTGTGGATCATGCAAGAAAAACTCAGGGCATGTGAATAAAGAGCTCCACTACTGGTGAGTGTTCTAAGAACTATTATGGAATTTTTGAAACCATAGTAGAAGCTATCAGTGTCTCAGAGATACTCATAGTTGGCTATCATCTTCCAAACCTAATGAGCAAGGGAGGGAGTGAAATGGAATGGCTGATATAATGGCTGTGGTTGCTGTGACAGTCATGTTTAGAATTTTCTAAAAAAATAAGGGCACAGGCATATATTTCACTATATATATATATATATATATATATATATATATATATATATATATATTACACTATATATATATATATAAAATCTCCATGGTGTAAGCACTGTTTGTTACTATGGCTTTATGAAGAGTAATAAGTACTCTTACTATTCAGTTACTCTTCACTAGACCAGAAAGGACCTTTGCCTCAAAGTTGGTCTTACTGTTTTCTTCCTTTTGTGGGTCTCCTCCCAAGTGTAAGACCTAAACCTTGAAACAGCTCTCATGCCTACAGTCACGTGAGGTTGGCTCAGTGGAGAGCTGTTGTTGTGCTCTATAGTTAATTTCTGGTAGACTTTTGCCATGCCATCTTCAGGACAGTGAACCCAAAGCATCTGGACTCTGCTCGCCTAACTAATTTGAAGACATTATACAATAAAATAACTATTGTCCAATTTCTATTATTTTATTTAGTCAAAGTCTGTATTATTTCTAATTCTTTTACTATGTTTTTATTCTCTTAAAAAATGAAATGTGCTCACCTGCATCTGACGTTGCTGTGGAGGCAGCGAGGAGAGATAACACTGGGGATGGTGGAATTGCAACAGTGTCAACTGCAGCTGGCTTCTTCCTGGTCATCACGGTGGACACTGGACCCTCGTTCTTATTGTGTGCTGCTGTCTGGTCCACTTTCAAGTGGGGACTTGGAATTCCTAAAAAACAGTAACCCCAAAACCTGCAGTTTATTTAAAAGAACAGGAAGAATATCAAGCTGAATATGCTCTCAGGAAATAGTCTAATGATTTGACTGCCTTCTGGTATAAAGATAATGAAAATTTAGCACATTTAAAGAAAAAAGTAGACATGACTGATTTTACGACTGAGGTTGGGCATGATGGTTACAGTTTAGCTGCCTGAAAGCACGAGGGAGTCAGAGGCCAGAGGTTCCCTTTAGCATTCTGAGATCGTGACCCCTCAGATGTTACTCTGTGTACACTGTGAAGGGAGCCTGTGAGACTCTCAAGGCAGTGAATCTCCTCTCATGCCATCCAGCTGGGAAGGCAAGACTGGGCAGCAAGTTCATGCAGGCTTGCGTGCTGTTCATCCCAGGTGCTTGAGGAATTCTAAAAGAGAGGGGGAGGCAGAGCAGTAGAGCTCATGCTAGATTTATATAGGGGTGAATGGGAGGTAGCCTTGGTGCTGAGAAGAACATATGCAATGTCATGAGTGGTCATAAGCAGCATCTGGAAGAGACAGGAGTATTAGATGTTCACTACCATATGCAGAAGTTAAAGAAAAATCACTCAAAATATAGGATAGTGACTCCAGAGTTTAGGGAGGGCTATGGGAGCATGGATGTGGGGAGGCTGCAATGGGTAGTGATCTGACTGAAGCATGTGTGTTAGGACCAGACTGCCAAAGGCCCCAGAGCTCTTCCTTAGTTCAGTAACTGTTATTTCGCAGCAGTATCAGTACACATCTTGCCTCTGGTAGATTGGCATCACAATCAACCTGACATGTTACAGTTCCTTTCCCAAGTGCCATTATCTCATTGCCACAGTGAGGTCAGTTCTCCTTGGCCCTTGTAGCAACCCTGTGAAGCAGGTAGTGTGGATATTATCATTTTATAGATACAGAAGACACATTTCTGAGAACTTAAGCAAAAGCTGTATAAACTCACACTAGTCTTCACATTAGAGCTGGAAGATTCCAGGTAGCCAGATGCTAAACCTGGGATCATCCTGTTCTACCCAGGCACACTGTGATTGAGGCCTGACACAAGCCTGGCACCGAAGAATGTTTCTTCTTGAGGGTGCAGAGGCCCTAGTATCATACTGGGAAAAGCCACCTGTAACCATTAAGGAAAAGTCACACGTCTATTACTTTCCTCCTGGTCACTATTCTGGTTTCTGAAGCTCCTGCTTGAGATGTTATGAATAACAGTATAATTTCGGGGTGGGGTGGGGTGGATTATTTTAGAGCAATGTGACAATAGAGATAGACAGATATCAAATTCTGTGACAGAAAGAATGCAAGACAACACCACTGAGATGTGAAATCTGTACACCATGTCCTGTTGGTAAAACACATTGTTGAGATAGAGATGGGCTACGTTCAGACATCCAGTACATCTCAAGCACACAGAGGATCATTAGTAAGGAGCCGCATCAAGTCACCTTTGCCTCTCTGGGGAAGGCGGTCTCAGGAAGCTTTGTGGGAAGGAGTCTGCACATGTACGCTTTTTCTTCCTTTATAGTTAATATGCTTAACATCAAAAACATTTTTTTAAAGTTTGTTTTTCCATGGAGTAAATGAATTTTTGGACAAATCTAGAAGTCTATCAGAGCCCTAGTATGGAGGCAGCTGCCCATTTTGGTTCCCTATACCATCGAAGCACCATTCCCCCTGAACAGAAGTAGCTCTGGAACTGAGGGAGCTGAGTCTTTTCTACTGGACAATGGCTCCTCTAGAACAATCCACTAATTTGTCATCCTTGTACTTATGGCCACTGGTAGTTCTTTGTTTAAATTATGATACACTTGGGGAATGAAGGTAATAAACAAGATTAGGAGCAGAATATTTAACCCTCACTGGGGAACAAACTGATTTCAAGTCGTTTCAGTTGTACCCATTTTTATGCAAATGTTCACAACCTAAATTAGTCTCAGTCCATAACATCTCATTAAAGTTGATCTGATCATACTCTGTTGGGCATACTTTGCCACTCAAGTGTTTATGTTACAAAATTTGTTAAATGTAACAAAATGACACTTAACACAGTCTGTCATTCAGATTGTCACTGCTTAGCTTTTTCAAAAACCCTTGATAATGGAGGATTTTCTAGGTTATAATACTGCCGGCTAATTGTCAGCTTTTGAAACAAAGGGGAAAAGAGATAAAGAAAGAGCCCTCACTTTTTCTTAGTCACTGTAAAGGCGAATGGAAATCATCCCAGAAATGGGCAGGAGTATCAAGTAAACTTTAAGCATAGGCTTAGGAGCCCTGAATAGCTAACGAAATCTCTCTAAGATCAGAGGTTTTGAAAGGCTGGAAAGGGTGACTGCTCCCCAGGAGGCAGTGCTGGGCAGGTGGTCCCTGGAATGTTTCTATTCATTCCAAGTGGCAGCAGGTGCACCCTGCTGTGGGAGGCCGAGGTGGTGGGACAGGTGGAGAGTTTCCTATCTGCCTGAGCCTGATGTCTCTCCTCTCACAGGAGGGCGTTTTGGAGGTTGGAGGCTCATTATTAAAAAAACAAAACAAACATCAGGGAGCCTCATACTGACTGAAATATTGAGGCATAGCACCTCTGCCTATACTAGCTCCTGAGAAAAGGTTCTGGGACTATAGTGCGGGAAGCAATTGCTATCTAAACTCAAAAAGCAGAATGTATGCAAACTACTGTATGGTAGGCGAGTCCTAAGTATCCCTACACTTAACACAAGACACACTGCAGTACAAACTTAAAGGAGGGAAATAACAATACTAATAACTCTGTGGATCTAGCATCTGTTCCTAATTAAAAGGCAGAGCCAAGAAGAAACAGAAAGAGTCAAACCTCTATGAAAACATTGTGCTATAACCTTCTGACCTCTATTGATATATTAGGAAAAAAAAAGTCTTTGAAACTGTGCTGTAACCTACCAAGGGACAGTCACTCATTTTCAAAGGTAATTTCTCATAGACCACTTATCCCCGCAAACCTCTACCTGCACACCGTGTTTGCATTAGAGACTTGATTTATGGATTCCTACTCCTGCGATGCTGAAGCTGACTGCCTGTTGCCTTGGTTACTTGGAGCTCAGTTCAAGGTTAAACTACTCCCAAATCAAAATCAGTGGCTTGCACTGCATCTACTGGCCAGGTTATTGACTGGCCTAGGATGCAAAAAGGTCAGAGACCAAAGCTCTGTTGACTGCCTTAAGGGTGAGTCAATAGCGTCAATATTTTGATTCTGTTTCTTTCAATGTAGTAGTTGCTGGCCAATTACCTCTTCTCCTGGTTGCTTAAGGTCATAAGGGTCATGGCAGAAAATCAGAGTCTATGGTGCCTAACTTTCCCAATATCTCTTTAATAAGGTTTGTGATCTTGGATAATAAAAATCAGCCTCCCTTCAGAGTAATATATATATATATATATATATATATATATATATATATATATATATATATATGTTTTTTTTTTGTTTATATATCTATTTATCTATTTTTTTTTTTTTTTTTTTTTTTTTGAAGAGGAGAAGACAAAAACAACTTGTGTGGTAGCTGCTATTTACTCCTCTTTCCTAGATGAGAAAATGGAGGTGCAGAAAGGTCATGCAAATTATTTAAATCACACAACTGGTGAGAGGTGCCAAGGTCTAGATCCTCTGAATTCCTGGAGGCCCTCATTCCACAGTTTCCTTAAAATACACAGATAATGGAATCACCACCAAAGCATCACATGTAATTCATTTGGCAACAGTCACTGCAGAGGACAGTACACCTGGCAAATAGCATATGATGAATACAGGCTTGATGAATAACTTAAATTCATTTTGTATTTATAACGTCTGCAAATGCAGATTTCCTGGTTAACAAAGTCCAAGCTAGCATGGTTGGGGAGGTTGTGGAGGTTAGCCCCTTACATTGCCTCCCTGATTCCCTGTGTTCTGCAGAATGGACCCTAGCATGGAGATCAAGGTGTATTGGACAATTAATGACTTTTAATCTTGTGAAGAGTTTTGATATGCACTATTCTGTTTTCTTACAGCATCTTTGTGGGTAAGGAGGGATAGATGGTAAAACTTCTAGTTTGCAAATGAGGAAACAGGACCAGATGATCAGCCAAGCTCACAACTGTGGGTGAAGCAATGCTGAAATCCATATCTCCTGATTCAGTTCAATGTTATTTTCTTTATTAGTGGAAAATTACTTCCAAGACAAAATTGCTCCTCAAAAGTTGCGAATCATTCCCTTTCTAATAGACTGGTTACACTGATCTGTTTTCTCCTGCGCAAGCAAATAGCACACATGGGCAATGAGGGGAATCCATGTTACAAAAGAAAGTGAGGACCTTAAAATCTTAGAAATAATATTTTTCAGCATCAATCTCAGTATCATTTTTTATTTTTTTTGTATCAGATTATTTATTAACTCAACAACTATGTATTGAATGGTATGTTACCAGAGATATGGCATCTGTCAAAACTACAGTTCCTGTTTGCTAAGGAATCAAATTCTCTCATTTCTTCTTGGCATAAAGGTAGATATTACTTTTTATAAGGGCAATAAGTAGAGTATATTTTCAAACATCCAAAGACAGCCTCTACCACTTCTATGATATCTTTATTCTGTACTATACTGAGACACAAGTTTCATGAATAAAGAAATGTGTAGAAACAGTAACTAAGATAACATTCTACAAGCTTAGGCCTATAAAATTATCTGTGTTCCTCGCTGAGTGACTTTGGGCAAGCTATGTAGCCTCTCCATGCCTTGGTTTCCTCATCTGTTACATGGAGTTGTTGCGAAGAACGAAGGAGTTTTATAGTGTGCTAGACAGGAAATAATATCCTTCCCTCCGAAAACTGTTCACATCTTAATTCTTAGAAAATGTGCAGTATTCAAGAGCGATGTTAGGGTTGCAGATAGAGTTAATGATGCCCGTCAGCCCACTTTAACAAAGGGAGAATACACTCAGTCATCTGGATGGCCTCAGGTAGTCACCAGGGTCCACTGAGGTGAAGAAAAGAGGCACAAGAGAAGGCACAGGAAGGAAGAGTTGTGATGGTGGAAACCAGGTCAGAGAGATGCCAGGACGCTGGCTTTTAAGGTTCAAGAGGAAGCCTTATGTCACAGAACGCAAATTCCCTCTAGAAGCTGAAAACAAGGAAATAGATTCTCCCTTATGATTTTTCAGAAAGCAATCTGGTGCTGTTGACATATTTTAAAATTATTTTTAAAAGAGAATACAAATTAGAATTAAAACAGAAAAATATAAATGATACAGATTTTCACTTAACAAAGTAATATGAACTTCACAGTTTTTGTTGTAATACACAGTATTGTCTTCCAACCAGTTATTCATATTACCAGATCCATGCATGTAAAATTGGAAGAAGAAAAAAGAAAGAAATGTATAAAAAATAGGAAAAGAAGAAGTAGAAACAATTGAAGAAAGGAGATTAAACAAAGCATTAACTGCTTCTTCATTTTAATTCAGTGAGATACATTTTGGACTTCTGACTGCCATTTGCATACGGCGATATGCTTTGCAATTTAGCCACTAAGTATAGGAATATGAACATGTAATAAAGCAGCAAGAAGAGCTAATACAACTGTAAAAGTACTTAATAATGGTGTCCAGGTAAAAATGAGCATTCAACTGGCGTCACCATTACTAGTTTTAAAACAATATATTGTCTTGCATATTAATTGGCCCATTCTACACGTGCTTTGTGTATTCAGGTTACATGTGTTTCCCACAAGATTTAAATTCCTTAGAAAGCACAGACTATTCTTTTCACTTACATCTTACTGGCA
>PVJA010002144.1:0-111837 GCA_004027025.1 Myocastor coypus | reverse complement strand
TCTCTCTCTCTCTCTCTCTCTCTCTCTCTCTCTCTCTCTCTCTCTCTCTCTCTCTTTGGCTCTGTCTCTCTGTCTCTCTCTGTCTCTCTCTTTCTCCCTTTCTTTCTCTCTCTCCTCTCTGTCTCTGTCACTCTCTGTCTCTCTGTCTCAGTGTCTGTCTCTGTCTGTCTCTTTCTCTCTCTGTCTGTCTCTCTGTCTCTCTCTTTCTCTCTCTCTTTGTCTCTCTCTTTGTCTCGTCTCTCTGTCTCTCTGTCTCTCTCTTTCTCTCTCTCTTTTTCAATCTCTCTCTCTCTCTCTCTCTCTCTCTCTCTCACACACACACACACACACACACACACACACACGCGTGACCTGTGCTCTCCAAAACATTACTTAAAAGCAGCCTGAATTACCTTGTCCAGTACTGTTTCCAAATATTAGCATTTTGAAGTATAAACAGAGGACTGGTTGACCAGAGATGAACCAGAGGGATGACAGGACTTTACAGACCCTTTATGTCCTATGACTCCATCCTTAGAGGGGCCCAAGGATTCAAGATTCTTTTTCTTGACCTGTTTATCATATATTTGCTTTATATCTGCCCCTTAATTTGAGTTGAACACTGATTTTCACAATCTTGATAACTATATGGCAGCTAGCTCTTTCGGATATATCAGGTGCATAGAAAACAAGAAAAACAAAGTTCTCCAGTATTGCCTAAGATGATAATTAGGGGATGATTACCTCTCAAGTTCAAAAATACATACACTTCACATAGAGCAAGCTGGTGTTTAAGCAAAATCTTTTTTCAGAAGGAATGCAAATAAGGACATGGTTATTACTTCTTTAGGGTAAAAGAGGAAAAGAAAGCATCTTAATCAGTGAAGGAGGAAACCAACTTGATAGGCTAATGAGTTATTGGGACTCAATACAGAGAATTCAGGAAGGAAATAGCACCAACATCAAATGATGCCACATCGCTGTGTTAGGAAGTCAATAAGCAAAGAGCAGGAAAACAAAGGCTGAACTTGGGGTGCAGCCTTGGATTTCAGGGAGTCCTGACGTTTTGCAGCCCTGGGCATCTCCTCCATGTACTTCTCTTCTCCAGAGAATTTTTATTTCTTAAAAATATCCTATTTTTTTTAAAGCATGATTCTCAAAGTATCCAGCGTAGCCTTAAACAAATCAGATATCCTTTTAGAATTTAGAATCTGTTGCTATAACATAAAAGATTTCCTTTATACTTTAATCAAATTGAATGTTCAATAAGTTCTTAAATGCAGAGCAGGTGTTGGTGGCACATTTGTGAAGCAGGATTCTGAACTCTGTAAGGGCAGAATCAGGCTCTCCAGGATTCTAAGTCATCAGTCTTCTGAGGCCTCACAATGCATCAGCTGGCTGCCCTGCCTATATGCTGAAAATTCCTATGTGAAGTGAGCTCTATTGTCCCAGGTTAAACCTTGACGAGACCATGTGAAAAGCCCTCGGCATGGAGGCTTATTTGGAACTGGACGCTGTCTCTTTCATTCTCCAAAGTCAGCAGTCCTTGGTCTCTACTTTCTATTTCTTATCCTCACTAAATAACATGCTTTTACCATTGGTCCATAGACATCTACCCTGTCTTGTGGTACTACTATTCTTCTCTAGTTTTATCTTCAAAACAACAATCCAGGACTCTCACACGAAGCACTTGAAAACAGTCCTTAAGGCTTAGGTAGAAATGTCTTATTAAAATGGCTCTATGTCTTGGGCCTGCAACATGCAGGTCCAGTGTGTGGGGCTTGGGTGCTGTGGAGACACGCCACACCCACAGCAGAGCAGAAAGGGCTCCGCTAGAATTGTGCCAGGCCAAGAGCTGAGGCGAGAGACTTGGGCCTGCCTGGCAGGTGAAGACCTCCCTCTGCGGCCTGCCAGTGGCTTATGCCTGCAAATGACTTGGTTTGCTCTTCAATTTCAGCAGCAAAACATTTGGTGTTGATTTTGTCTTTATTTGTTTGTTTGTTTTCCTTGAGTGGATTTTGGCAGAATTCGCCAAATGAGGGGCTCTGAAGAGGAAGCATGATCAGAATAAGAAATTTTTGGTCAGTGAGGACTCAGGACATAAGAGAACCTATACTGTAACATCGTATAACTGAGTGTGTACCAAATTCTCTGTTCAAGGAGATTATGGGACTACAGAGGAAAGTGATCAAGGAGGTACAGTGTGCCTAAGGAGAGTCACTTAGAGAGAAAACATTCTCTCAGACTTTCCTAGAGAGCAAACTGGTCAAGCAATAGCAGTGACTCATCCAGATGGCTGACACTGACAAAAGATGATGGACCTTGTCATATACAAAAGTTACATTTTTTTTTTTTTTTTTTTGGTAGATAGGTCTTGCTTTGTCTTTATTTTAACCATCCAGCAGAAAAGTCTAACCACGAGGCATAAAAAGTAAAGCCATATTACTATGCTGAGCTGTGAAAGGCTCAAGTCAACAGCTTTTAGCTTAGTGAGTTCTGCTGATAACCCACTACTGTTATGGAGTTTTAGACTATGCATACAACTACTCTGTCTTAGTTCAGGGAGAAGAAAGATTTGTACTTGTAGTGTGTAACAAGACATCATGTCTGCATCTTGTACTTTGAACAACCACTATGAAAACAACAATATTCAATGCATTAAGTGTTATAAATGTCCTTCTAACCTTTGTGAAACTGTCTCATTGCTATTTCTTTCTCATTAAAAGTAATAAAAATAAATTAAAAATTTAAAAAAGGAAATTGTTGGAGGACAGGAGATGAACACTAGCCTTGGGCTTTTGCTGTTCTATTAAACATATCTTTGATTAACTTAAAACTGTAATTAGTTTGATAATAATACTCTAAAAACAGCTTGTAGGAAAAGTCATTCTGACCTTTCCCTGCCCATTCAAAAACAGTGCCCTGGGCCAGAGAAGTACCTCAGTGGACTATGTGGCTGCTTAGGCAGACACTGGGACTGGTATTGGATACCTGGCATTACAGGCTGCACCGGCCCCACCCCCAACAGAACTGAGCCAGTCACCAAGACTGCCTGGTGGCCCATGCTTGTAATCTCAGGTGAAAATGTGAGGCTCGCGATGAATCTGAGCTGGGCAGTGAGACCCTATACCAAATACATATATACGCACACATACACGAATGAATAAAAAATATATAAAATATTCCCTGATAGTACTATAAGGCTTTCAAGAAACAACTGTTTCTTTCATTACTAGCTGTTCAAAGGCAGAATTGCTGGGTGTTTGTACAATTTCATCCAAATAATTGTGGCTCGTTCTAGAAATGAGCTCTTATTAAGATGTTCTGGGCCAATTAGAGAGACTTCCCTACTCTTCTGCTGCTTCTGGTGACACCTCAAAATTTCTACCGGAGAAAAACTGATGAACCCTTATATATTGAACAGCAAGAGAATGTATACATCTCATTGTTTGATTTGTGGATAAGCAAATGAGGTTACTAGACAAATCATTGTCTTGATCAAAATGTTTCATTATGAAGTTATTGCAGTTCACTTATGTCTTATAATAAGAGAGGTTGGCAAATAATATAAGTTTATGTCTTTACCTAAAGCTGGCCCATATGTATTCCTCACTTGTGCCGGCCCCACCCCCAGGGTGAGCTGAGACTGGGCATGGTGGCAAGCGCCTAGAATCTCAGCACTTGGGAGGCTGAAAGAAGAAGGGTCGCTGCGAGTCTGATCCATGTAGTGAGACCCTGTCAACCTTGCGCTCGATGCATAAGAAAAGAACATGGATTTGTGTACTTATATTTTTGAACCTTAAATACATGTACTTCGGATGACCATCATAGAAAAACAAACAGGAAATTTGTAAATTGAATTAAAACTACGAGGAACTAAAAGTCACTAACTAGGTCTCTTAAGATGAACAATGTTCCTTACTTGGAACATTACAGTAGGTGATACATCATCATTCTGACTGCGTCTGTTTGGTAGAAGAAAATCACTAGTTTACCCATAATCAATAGGGTGGTGGTATGCAAACCTCAAACTCAGGAAGGCAAGGTTTACAGTGAATGCCGGGAGAATATGTCACTGAGATTTTCTTTAATCCCCCTTCTAGCTTATCATGCAAGTTTACAGTTGTCTTTGCCAACTCACTTGATCTAGCTACCTCAGTCTCTTCCTACTATTACATTTTAATTAAGAACGAAATCAGGTTGCTGAGCTTGGAAGTTACCTGTCAGGATATACAGCTTTCTTTTGAAAGGTGGAGTCAGGATACAATTTAGACTTAGTTTAATGCTCAACACATGAAGACTTTTTTTTTTTTTTTTTTTTTTTTTGCTTCTACCTATCTGTTGATGTGCTGAGTACTTGATAGTATATATTTTCTAGCCTATCAAAATACACTGGTAATGAGAAATGATTGATCTTTAAAACCTTCTGTCTGGGAGCTAATCACAGTTGTACATGAAGTGGGCTTGGCTGTTCAAGTAATCTTCAGGCGCGGACAGTCACTTGAGTACCTACAGCATCTCCTTGTCCCTTTTCCTTCAGAGACTTACAGGTTTTGCTTTTCTCCATGCAATCTCTACTTGAAAGGATTGATTATTTATCAAGAGCATCTTAGTGGCATTTCCACTGCTCTCTCAGCCTAGAGGTCTGAAACCCCCAATTAGATCGCTGAATTCATGCCATGAAGCCAAACCCATTTAATTCAGTCTGGTTGCTCTCATTTGCATAATGAATACTGAGCTCACTTACAGCTCTATGAGAACACTCCATATTTGCTTGTGGCAAAATAAAACTTCTTATAACCAGGATTTTCTAAGCAATGTTCACCCAGAATAACTTGGGACAATATTAAAATTGCAAATTCAATTAAAGATAAATATGTCTGCATAATTTGACTTGCAATAAAAACCCATAAATAAAAGTTATGTGTCATTTGCTATAATTTAGTAATAAAATATAATAGAGGAAAATTAGAAGATAGATTATGTATACATTAATCTACACTTTTTATCAGCCTCCTGCTTGGGACTTTATCTCCAGAAATAATGAGGGTTAGTTACAGTTGCATGTCGAGGGATATATAGGCTAAGACACTCACAAAATTAATGGAAAATATATATACATATTAATATATATTAATAGATATAGATACAAATATAGATGGGGGAGAGAGAGAGCTGTAGTGGGGACATAATGTTGAGTTAGAGAAGCCAAATAAAATGACCACACACTTAATGATTCTATTTGTATAAAGTCCTAAATAGTGATAGAATTTAGAATACTGATACATTTATTGTGTATTGTTGCTTAAATTATCAGAAACATGGAGGCTTAAAGTATTACATGATGATGTTTTCTCGAAATTTGCTTTCCTAGTAGAGCCATTCTTTTCTTTCAATCTTTATTTCTTGACCTTGGCAACAACCTGTATGTGCATCAATAGATAAAGGAGTTGCATTCATCCACAAATGAAGTACTTCTCTCCTATGGAAAAGAATAAACTCAAATCATGTGTAAAAAAATACATGCATCTTGAGACCACAATATTAAGTAAAATACGGCAGACACACATGCTTACATATCAAATAGCTTTTCTTATATGAGGATCTCAAAGTACAAAGCACAAAATATAGCATGGTTTCCACAGGTTAGGAGTTCAGACATGGTTCAGCCCAAATTTTTGCTTAGAGAACTCAAGGCAGCAAAGAAGCGACCTACCACATCACGCTTCTCTAGAGGTTTCCAGAGACACGGCCTCCACACACACCCGGCTTTCCTTCACAACTATAGCCAGTGGGGGAGAAAGCATGAGTCTCCCTCCTGTTCATTGCTGACTGGAAGTGACCTTCAGTCTGGAGGGTCTCTAGCTGTTGTCAGAGGTCACTCTGACCTATTTGGGGTTGGCCAAATCTGGCCACTTCTTCATCAAGCCAACAGTGGGGTTCTATCACACCAGTCTTCCACCAAGAATAAATCATATGTGATACGCTGTAAACCCAGACTGACATCTCATTACGTTTACTGTGCCTTTTCTGTAGAAGAAAGTCACAAATCCTAATCATAACTAAGAAAACAACCAAATATAACCAATACTTGTGAAACTGTGTAGAAAAAGGAACTCAGATAATGTTAATGAAAATGTAAATCCCACAGCCTTTATGAAAAATAGCATAGTTTCTTCAAAGGAGCAAAAACAGTTCTGGCCTCTGACCCAGATACATCACTTTGGGTTACGTATTTCCAAAGGAAATTAGGTCAGCATATTGAGAAGCTACCTGCATGCTCCTGTTTGTCATGGTGCTATTCACACCTAAGATGTGCAATTGGCCCGGGTGCTCATGAACAGATGAAAGGGTAAAGAAAAATTGGTGTGTAAACACAATTATTCTGTCATAAAGAACAATGAAACTTTCTCATTTGCAGCAAGTACATGAGATTGGAGAATATTATGTTGGGAAAAACAAGCCAGACGCACAAAGACAAAGTACCCCTTGTTCTCTCCTATTCATGGAAAGTGAAAAAGAAGGCCAGTTTGAAGGTGGGCCCGTGGTAACAGAAGACTTGGAAGGAACAGGCACGCGGGTTTGGAGAGGATGGCTGATTTGATCCTTGTGTGTGGTGTGCACATACAGAAATACCACACTGATCTCACCTTTGTGTACAATGAATGTGTATTCATAAAAAAGTAAGCTTCAGAAAGGTATAGGGTGGCAAATCTTAAACTTGGTCAAGATGGTGCAAATATAAACAAAATTAACTTTTGATTACAGCTGTGAAAATTCAAAACAAAATATGAATAAATCATACCTCAGAGTAGGATGCCATGACAATGTTAAGATGGTTTTAAGTACGCCAAACTTCTCAGTCTTAACTAAGTCTCAAAATGGAACAAAGTTTTGAAATTAAAGTGAAAATAATACCCACGTGAGATTGCATAAGGAATGTACCAAGAACTTACAGGAGAACTGAAGTTCATTCTAAGTAATCAACAAAAGTAAAATGGTAACATGACGCTACCTATCCATAATTTTACTTACCTCAAAATAAATGTAAATGTCATTTTAAGTATGAAATGTTAAAGCCACTCCCCTTAAGCTCTGATTCAGAATAGAAATGAGTGCTATCATCAATATAAATTAATTAGTATTTTAGCAAATGTTCAAGTAATTAATATACAATGTAAAGTAGGTTGAAATGTGAGAAAAATGAGCTTAGGATACTTAGTACATGTATGTATCAGGAAATATTTATATGAACCTAATTTGTAGGAATTATGAAAATAATTGGATATTTACTTACATAATGAGTGTATAAATTTCACGTGTGTCCTTATTCTAACATGTCAGAGATGAACGTAGAAAGTCATTCATGATAATTACCAAAATAATAGAAAATATCTAAAAATGTAGTTAATAAATATATGATACTCTGAAGAAATTTATAAAATAATATTGAAGAACATAAAATAAGATGTTAATAAATGGGTATCAAATTGTTTCACTTTATGGCATAAACTAAGACAGTAAAAATGACATTTCCTTCCAGCCATATAATTTGACACATTTTTATATATTTATTTTGATACTTCTCAAACTAGATTACCAAGGGGTCTTGTGAGGTGAATAGGAAAATAACTATATGCTAATGCCCAGTTTCACAAAAGAGAACAAATATACAGGAATTATTAAGAAAAAGAAAAAAGAAAAAGAAGACAGGCTGGCAGTAGAGCTCCGTGGACTAGGCACTTGCTTACCTAAGCACAGGGCCGAAGTTTCGATTCCTGGCACCTCATACCGTGCCTCCCGAGGCGCTGAGCCGGCAATGGAGTCTAGGCTTGTTGATGCACACCTGTAATCCCAGCACTGGGGAGGCAGAAACCAGGAGGATCACTATGAGTCCCAGCTGCGTAGTGAGACCCTGCACACACACACAAAAATGAACAACAAAAAGGTGGCCATTAATGTAGGCTTTATATTTATTTCATATTAGAACTTTCCATAAAATTCCCTTAATATTAATAATATTTCTCTCGAATAGGTAGGTAAGAGAAGAAGGAGGTTGGGTACAACTGAATAAATGGTTCAACTGTTTGACTTTTGAGTGGAATTTAATACATGCAAAATATGCAGTTGAATTTAAGATAAAACTATGCATTAACTAACGATTAACAACATAAATTAAATTGTAGGAGTTGGACACAGCTTGTTTCTGCACAATTGGTGATATAGGAATGATAACCTATGCTTCAGAAAGTTGGAAGAATGATTCCTGAATATTCTTACCATAAAGAAATAATACATATTTGAGTATTCACTCTTAAATATTGAACAACATATGCATTACCAACTATCACATAAAACAGCATAATTATGTTTAATTTTATTTTTTGTTTTAATTAATGTTTGCATCTCAATTTAAAAAGAACAAATGTGTTACTTCCCACTCATTGGCCTGTGACCCTGCTGTATTTTCACATCTAATTTCACACAAGTGGCCATATGGAAAAAGTAATTAATTTAAATGCATTTCATTTAAGCCACTATTTCTCTAATTTGAAAAAAAAAAGGAACAATTACTAGTAAGGTATTTTCCTCCTCTGTCCTTCTCGCCCCCTCTTTCTGTCTCTGTGTCGTATGGCCGGCAAATAAACAGAGGGCTTTCAGACGCAGTTGCATTCTCAGCCCCTCCCTTTCTAACTTTAAGACAAGCTTGCTCTATGTTTCTAAATCGCCCAGGCTGGGATCAAACTTCCACTTCCCATGGCTCAGTGTCCCAGAGATCTGAGATTACAGTTATGTGTCAGTAAGCCTGAGCAAGATACATTTTATTCACTGTTTTTTATTTTCTCCACTGATTTTTTGAGTTCTGTATTTACTTTACACACACAGCGTGTTTCCCTTCCAACTAGCCCTACTCCAAATAGAACTAACACCCACAGCCGCCATATTGGATCTGCCCAGCCTGCCTCGCCATTTGGCAGGGACTGTATTGGGTGCTGCACCACCCAGCCTCACACTTACTGGGTTTCATGTTGAGTTCAGGCCAAAAGAGACACCAAAGAAATGAGCTTGTAATGTTGCGCGGCTGCTCATTTCCCCGCCTATCTGGACCTCTCTGCCAGACTGAGTGTTAATTTCATTATTTTTCTGGAGTCAGAAACTTCAGTTAAAAGACTTTCTCCTTAGACACTCTTTCTCCCCCTACTCCACCTTTCCAAGACTAATTAAGTCTGGGTGCTCTGCAGAACTTATTGATAGCCATTGACTGTCTCCTTTGTCTCCTTACCTTAGCTTATTTGATCTTTTCCATGCTAGCATTCTGAACAATAGCAATTCAAGTAGCAAAGCATAGACATTTAACTTTTACCACATTCTTGCGGGCTTTCACAGAGAGCAAACTGGTCAAGCAATGGCATTGGCTCATCCAGATGACTGACACTGACCAAAGATCTACAGGCTATTAGACATTGTTACAGGGTAAAAAATGAGAGGATTTGACTGACACTGTCAGATACAAAAGGTACAGTTTTAGTTATATAGGCTTTATCTTGATCTTAACCATTCAGCAGAAAATTATATGAGGTATAAAAAGGAAAGCCAGATTCATAAGCTGAGGCATAAAAGGCTCAAGTCAACAACTTCTGACAATTGCCAGCTCTGCTACTAACCCATTACTCTTACAGACTATTGGACTCTATTGGGTTACTTTGCTGAATACAAGTACCTACCTACCATACATGAACTGGCATCAAGCATGAAAAAGATCTTTTAAAGACTTTTCCAAATACAGCTTTTCTAATAGCAATGAATTCTCCATCTCTGGCAAAACAAAAGGAAAAGGAGATATAAATGAAGGACCATTTTTTAGTGAAAAAAATATATGTACACACAAAATAGGATAGATGTACAGCTACTTTCTCTTAGTTCAATGAGAAGAAAGGTTTATACTAATAGTATTTAGATAAGATATCATGTCTGTATCTTGTCCTCTGAATACTAATAAGACTACAATATGCCATTTATTAATTATCATAACTGTCCTACTAAGCTGTTTTGAAACTGTCTCAATGCTATTTCTCATTAAAATTAATTTTAAAAAAGAAAAGAAATGTCTGTGTAACTTTTTGGAAAGAGAAAGATATTATGAATTGCTAAACAAACAAAAGCCCTGAAGGTTTAGATGTGGTTGTACTTAAATTTTATATGAATAAATTTATCTAAAAGTAATTAAAAAGGGAAGAAAATATTTAGATCACATAAAATAGACAAGACGTTAACTTCATTAGTAGATAAAAATTTGTAGATTTCTTAAAAAATGAATAACTCATCAAAAGAAAATAGAAAAGATCTTAAAATGGAAAAACCCACAACAAATTAAATGCAAAGGTCAAGTAAGGATGTAAAGAATACCTACTTCATTGGTAGCCGGACAATAGCAAATTCTAGCAATAACTTCACAGTTTTACTCCATTAACAAAATGAAAAATTTCACTGAGTGCTAGAAAATGTGTAAGGAAGGATTTGTCATGCACAACTGATGCATGAATTTATAAAATCACTATCTTTCAAGAAGAGCAAAAACACAGAAGGTTCTTATTGTGTAATTTCATAATTATCTGTACTAATAAAATAAAAGTAGCAATGCCTAAAGGCATGCCCTCAAAGCAGTGCATAAAATACTTCAGAAAAAAAGAGGTCAGATGTAGGGAAATGTTGAAATAGTCAAAAAACTCCATTTTATGTATAAGTGGCCTCTTAATGAAAAATAATAGTGTCTACATTATTCATAAAGTAAACTCAGTTTTAAATTGCTAACCAGGAGAAAACACATAGAATAATATATCATTTATGTGATTTTGCTTTAAAAATAAGGAAAATACATTGAAAAACCCACTTTTGTGTCCAGTTATACCGAGAAATATGTTGTGCATGTTTTATTCACCGAAGCGATTGGATGTGGATTCCTTACCTGGCACAATTACGATTGCTAATAACCAGCTACCTGCTATCTTACCCCTAATAAAGTCACAATGGAGCTTAGTGGAATTCTGCACAAATTAGTGGTCTGGTGTATATTTTTAAAAAGAAAAATTCTCATCATTTTTGTGCCATGTTCAACTAATTCCTTAAAAATATTTCAATCTTGGTGTTTTGGGAAAATGAAGATACAGTCCAAGTTTCATAGTGAAATCTAGTTAATCTGAGTCAGAAAGTTGGAAAAGAAAAGACAGTCGAATGCTTCTGTGTCTATTTTACAACACTTTGGAGACCAAAGAAAATTGGAATCAGGAGATTTATGAAACATCAGCCCTCCAGCTTTCCTGCGTTAGACTTGCCAGATGGTGTACTGCGTTCTGCGGGTGTTGATACAACACAGAGAAGATTAATCAAAAGAGCAAAACATGTAACTGTCTTTTGTAAATCAAAATTTTAATATGCTTCTTTCTTGAGCTCCAAAAATTTTGATAAAATATTCTCCTACTGTGGCAGTATTTTTCACTGGGCTTCAAACTCCTGCTATGAGTCAGTCACGTAGGCACTGCGGGCCAAATAGCTCTGAAATGGTGGCCATATGCTGAAGGGACCAAGTATGAATTGGTGGCATGTTTGCAAAACACCTGATACATTTTAGATAAATATGAGTAAAGAAACCAAGTGGAAATATTTACTAAACTTATAAAAGTCAAGCTGGAAGGGCCAGTATTGACTTTTCATCTTGATGTGAGCCTTGTTCAGCCTGCCCTCTGTGCAGTCACCCTACACCCTTCCACACAAGACTCTCATCTCAGGTTCCACGCAGCATCAGCCTGTATTCACAAGAGATTACTTCGCATGCCACTACCTGTATCTTAAGGGTAGTATGAAGATTAAAGGAGGCAGGTGTATATTTATTACTTTTAATCTACAGCATATATGCAGTGCTCAATAATTCTTGTCTACCATTCAGCCTTGTGTCCATGTCGCCATCCAATGATTTCCTACTCTAATTACTGTACCTAGGTTTCCATCAACTACATTTCTCATTCCTATAATACATTTATTCTTCCATGCAGAAGCTCTTACTTGTTAGCAGGTTGTTTTGCAGTGACTTTGGGTTGGACTGTGCCTTTTTTTTAACTTCTTCATATCGGACTGATTATTCCATCAAGTGTCTGCTTGTAGTTTAAAGAATGATGAAAATGTCATCAAGTCATGTAACAGAATTAGGATTTAAAAATTTGAAAAAGCTGGCATCATGGCCCTTGGCTGATGAATCAAAATTAAATTTTGGTAACTATAAACTGCTTCCTTTGAAACCACAAAAACTTTAGCATAAATGCAAGGTAGGGCTATAGCATAGTGTAGAAAGGTGTGTGTTTATCTCTTTCTCATTAATATCCACCATTTAAGGGAACAGGGCTTTTATGTGGAGTTCCATTTGCAGTCCACAGTGGCTGGCTCCAAGTCCCGAAAGCGTCTTGGAAGGATATGGTAGAAGACAGTTCTTAAACTCATGGAATCAAGAAGGATAGAGAGATAAGGGAATATCTCAGGATAAGAATGCAGTCTTCTGGGTAGCAGTCCCAGTGTGCCACCTCCAACCAGGCCTCACCTCCTGTCAGCACCTTGAACTACTCAGCTCATCAATGAAAGAATCTGCTCATGAGAAAGATGCCCACATGATCTAGTCAACTTCCATACAGGTGAGACTTGATAAGACACCTTAGATCTAAGTCATAACCATGCAAAAAGACTTCAATGTGTTACTCGGCTGTAAACAAAATCATCAAAAGCCAAATGTGCATGTTACAGGAAAGGCACACCACGAAGAATGGTTGGAGTTCATGACACAAGAGCTAAGAGCTCACTTGGTTGGGAAAATATTTAGAAGTTGGCTCATAAGGCCTTGAAAATCACCATTTTTAAGCTAAAATTTTGTTTAGCACTACATGCATTATAGACTTTGAAACCATTCAATTTGAAGCTACCTCACTGATACTTTGTTCTATTCTTAAGAGACTGATGGTGGTATCTACGTATAAAGAAGAAGCCGAAATTAAGGAATATAAAATAGCTAAAAGTAACTAGAGGAAAGAAGTTTATATTCCCATGCTAAGAAGCTATAAGTACCATGAAGGGCATTATCAGTGAAGCCATTTGACCAGCAGAGAGGTAACATCAGATCTATGATATGTAATAAATTGAAACACCTTTGATAGTCAAAGGACATATGAATAAGGCCTGGGAGTTCTTCATGGAGAGAACTCCCTTGGGAATTTTGGTAACCTATCTCCTACCCTGCTGAGAATCGCAGTTGGACAAGCAATCCTTGGCTACATTGTGGAGAAGGGACTTCTACTACATCTGCTTCAAATTAGCATCCAAGAAAGAGAATGTTTGGTGTATTCTCTGAGTGGCCCACCCTTGTAGTATAACATCCATGCCCAAGGCACCAATGAGAGGAAGTGAGAAAGCGGCAAGGACTCAGAGCCAAGCAGTTAGGATGGCTAAGGAGTTCACAGTCAGTTTATATTTAAAAATAAATTTCAATATTTGCTTTAAGGTGATGTAACTTCCTGGAGGGCATCAGCTATGGCATCACATTTCTAAGGGGCTACATGAGGTGGTCATTGTAAAATATAACTATTTCTGGGTTCAGCCTTACATGTGTAGGGGATTCCTGATCACGCTCTAAGTTTTGATGGATTGATATTTAAGTACCAAATTTTCTGAGCCCTGGAGGTCTGAAAACATAGGTTATAAAACTTCCCATCAGAGATGACTGTTCTCTAATCTTTCTTCTGAATGTGTGAAAGAAATGTTTTAGAACCAGAATTTTCTGAGTTTTCCAGGAAAGATGATTCTATTCAGGCCAGTTTAATTCATAGGGGAACTCATTGGTTTGGAAAAATGTAAACCTGGAAACCCACTATGTTAAGACACGGTAGCTCATGTCCCATGCAAATGGGAATTTATGTATGGTAACACATTCATTCGCGAATCTATTCTTCAACAATTAATTCAGGTTCAAAACAGAAGCTTTTACCAAAATGTTGCTTCCCCGCTCACCAACTCCACATTGGGTGACAAACACAATCGTGGCTGTCTGCCCTGTATGAACACAAAGTAGACATCTTCCTGAATCATAGAATGAATTAAGCTCCTGAACTGAGATGCTACGTTTTAACTTCTCAGTTTGACTGAAATTGTCATGATTCTGGAGGTACAACCTTCTTGGTTCATATACCAAAAGTTTTTTTTGTTTGTTTTGTTTTGTTTCAACAAATTATTCCACATTTGCTCTTGTACCTATTCCAGACTGCCATAAGTCTGGGTTACAGCTCTTCCTAAACCATATGCTACAGGAAATAGATTTTATTGTGTATTGACACATTTACCATCCTCTTTGCAGCAAGGGATTTCAAACTTTTGTGTCATGATATTCAGCTGTATTACCTGTTAGAACACAAATTATCTCAACGCAGGATTTTCTGATTCAGTAGATGTGGAATAAAAATTTGTATGGTTTTTATTGTACACATTTGTATGATAGGTTGCAATATAATGTTTTGAATTACATGGACAGCATGAAATTGCTAAATTAAACCAATTAGCATATACATATCCTCATATAAAATTTGCATTTTAATACACTTCCATGTGATATTGAAGATGCTTTGGAAACTAAGGTCGAAGGCTCAGTACAAAACAAATAAGAATGTCTGATGGTAGAACTGGGTGCCTATGCTCCTTGATGTCCAAACAGAGAACATGTGCATCTCTAAAATGCAGATTCTGATTCATTAGCCTGGGGCAGAGCATGAGATAGTGAATTTCTCATAAACTCATGTTTTTAGCTCATGGTCCTGATTTTCAATAAAAGTTTACATTCTGAATTAAACTGAGGAAGAGTCCGTTAGTTGTTCTCCACTTGGGTAGGCCATTTGAGAATGATTGTCCTACACAATCAGGACACAGAAGTGAGACACCAACCCCATACCAAGAAGGTGGATTTCCTCAGGAAGTATGGTCTCCTCGCAAGAAGATGAGTGAGGAGACTGGGAGGGCTGGTCTTTCAGACAGCTAGAAACCTTTAATTTCTTGAAATTGATGGAGCTCCTTGTGTTAGCACTCAGAAAAAAAGAAATGATCTTTGGAGGCAGTTAATAGTCATAATATCAGCTCAAGTTTAGTTGTATGTTTATGTTTTGTTCTTTCAATTTAAAAGCATTATAAAACTACAAAACTCTTTGTATTACTGTTGTCCAAATCATCCCTGTTTGAGATCAGCAGCACTTTAACCCTCTTCTATGCCCTTAGGCAACTGCCTAGTTGTCATGAGGAAAGACAGCAAAGGTGGAAGGAATTGACGCCCAGGCAGAAGGGGCATAAGTCTGTGGGTTGTTTACTTTTTCTATCTCTTCGTCAGCATTTCATTTACCTTGGCCAACATGGCATCTTGACTAATAGCTCTTGATGTGATCTGAATTAGCAGATTAGCTTATAGGAATAACTTGCATGATTCAGAATCAATGAAGCCAGCTTACATCTCCCAGTTAAACAGAGACAGCAAATAAGATAAATTAATCTGGTGACTGGTGACTGGTGACAACTTACCTGTGAGAAGATGAGCTAAAAAATGCTACTTAATGAGGGATGGAGAGAACGTTACTGATGTCATCTGTAAAAATACCAGCAAGTGCAAGTGTGTGTGTTGAGTCCAGGACGTTAAATTTTTCTACAGCCCACTTATGCAGATTTGAAGTCATGACAGAATTTATTAATTGTTTATAGGTGGCAATTATTTTGGCAAGTAAGTCACTCGATATGTACTTGTTTTTAACCAATATGAAGGAATATGTCTAGGTGGCATTTGCGGCTCATTAGGTGAAACTCCTGTGCTAAAGTCTGAAGATGGAAAGAAGGGAATGGAGAGAAGGAAGGAGAGGATTCCCGCCTGAGCCTGCTCCTGATGCAGGCAACTACAGCATGAGCACTGGCTTGAAGGCTGGCTGGAGGGATAGAACTAGGTAAGACACTGGGGCTCTATTTTCCAAGGCTGAAGTAGCTCTTCCTCCAGCGCTCCACACACTCCCCATACACATATTTCATACTATGGACCTGCAGGGTTAGCCTCATAAAAACTGTACATTTTATCACCCACATTAAAGTGACCGGTATGATGATACGTATGAGTTACGAGCATGGCTAATTATTCACCTTTTAGCACTTGCAAGGGCAGGGTATATTCTATGGAGGTCAGTACTAGGTGAAGGACTGATGAGAAATTTGGAGGTTTTGTGCAATGACCAATGACCTTCATTTGTCACAAGTGGCAAAACAGGCCCAGTAGTTTCCATAGAAACCACCAATAACCATGTAGCATGCTATTGTGACAGGGGCCAGCAGAAGGCAGAGACAGTGTTAGAAATGGTGTTCACAATCGCTAGTTGGATTGTTTTCAATCACATGTGTACTTTCATTTAATTTTTAAAATAGTTATGAATGCCTGTATTACTCTCTTTCATTGATGTTAGAGCAGACTCAGAGAAGGTCATTACCACAGCAGAAGGAGTCGAGGAAACTTGCTTATAACAGAAGCAAGTCTTTGGAATCTAGTAGAGTAGCAGGCGAGTTCCTTCCTTAGAATAGAATCGGGATTTCAAGTATAATCTGTAACTCACAGCACTGTGATCTTGGCAGAGTGATGGTCTCCCATGGTATCCTTAAGACACTAATGTGTCGAGAAGGTGTGTCTGGATGGGAAAGAATGGAACGGGCTTCACGAGAAGGCCATGTTACACAGTTCTCAGTGTCAGTATTTCTTATGTTACTTGCTCAACACAGATATGGTAAAAGACAGGCAGTATATTATAAAATATTACTTCTTTTTATAGTTTTAAAATTTACTCATTCATTCATTTATTCTGTAAAGGGCCTCACTACACAGCTCAGAATCATAGTGATCTTCCTGTCTCAGCCTCCTCAGCATTGAGATTACAGGCATGCTCTGCCATGCCCAGTTTCAGGGTGGCATGGCTTGCCTCTGGTTTATGGGCTGGCACAGCATGGGTTACTCAGGATCAAAAGGAAGTCCTTGCACTTGCCAGGCAGGTGCTTAGACCACTGAGCTATTTTCCCAGCCTTTAAAACATTTTTTTTCTGATATAATAAAATTTGAGATGACTCGATAAGGAAATAGAATAAGACCAAGAGTTAAAAGCCTGGGGTCTTAGTTTATCTGGGCAGCTAAAAGAGACTATCATAGACTGACTGCGCAGCTTATAAACAGTGGAGATTCATTTCCCGCAGTTTCGGAGGCTGGAATGGCCAAGGCACAGATGCTGGTGGATGAGCATTCTGCAGGGAGTCTCTCTCCTGGCTGGCAGAGGGCTGTCTTCTCTCTGTGTCCTTGTGTAGCAGAAGGGGCGCGAAACTGTGCAGGGTTCCCTTGACTCCAGATGCTAAGCTCAGTCATGAGAGCTTTGTCCTCATGACCCAGAAATTCCCACAGGCTCCACCTTTAGGTAGCATCCAACTGGGGACTGGATTTCGACACATGGATTGTGGCAGTGGAGAGAATCGTAAAGACCCTTGGTGTAGGACTCAGCTCTTGACCAGAGTTCAGGACTAAATAGAAAATCTGCCTGCCTTTCCTTGGAGCCCATTAGTGACGTTCTTAAACTTCAGGATGAGTGCCTTTCCGTTCCTAAGTCACACATGAGTGAAGTTTTCTTTGACATTTTAAATAAAATGATATGCAAAGATTGTTTAAACCTGTTTCTATTTTATCCCTTAGGTGAATACACATAATAAGCATGTATGAGACTTTAACTTTGCTCAAATGTATTTTTTTCTTAAATGTATTATTTGAAGCTGTAACTTGCCTAAGGAGGCAGCTCACAAGAACAAAATACTTAACATTGCTTTCATTCATGGTAGCTTCATGGGAACTCAGAGCAAGACTGAAAATTTAATAAATATATTATAAGAAAAGGACAAAAATCAGACTCATCAGCAAATGTAGGGGATAAAGCCAAAATAGAGAGAGAGAGAAATGAAGATGTCTTGGTCTCTAAGAGCATGCATTTGTTATAGCTGTGCACTCTAAGCTTCACAGTAGCAGAAGAAGGCTTCAAAGAAGTGTTCCCACTTCGTCCTCAGCAGTTACCTTATCACCGAACCAGTGCCACACACCCACAACTTAACGGATAGGTTTACATTCTGAATTAATCGGAGGAACGGTGATGTTACAGAAGTGATGTGTAATATATATTAAATTCTAATGTAATATACATTAAATTGCAATATAAAACATTGTGTTGCAGCCTATCGTACACCCTTTCAGTCCCATACTTCGTCTCTCTATCAAAGGAACAGAACTGAAGAGGGAACAGTGGCGGTGAAGCCCCTGAGCAGCAGCTTAGACGAGTGGAGAGGAAGGAGGAGCCAAGGAGGGGAACGCACCCGTCCAGCCCCAGCTCTGACCATCCAGCTCCTCATAGCAGACCCAGCCTGCCAGACCAAGCCCCAACCTCCCGTCACCATCCAATCACCCTCTCAGAGCCAGTGAGGATGCTCAGCGGCCAGTTTAGACCCTCAGCACAACACACCAAGGGACCTTGCCTTGTGCCTTGAGCTTCACATTTGTTGTCACAGTTGAGAAGGAACTAGAAAAGGGGAGCAAATGATATGATTCCGAGAAATCTGACAATGTCCGGAGCCAGAGGAGGAGAATCCTACGTGACCGATCTAACCCATCTTTCTAACTCGTATCTAGAGACCCCATTGGAAAGCTCTATCTCCCCTTCTTCCTAAAATTGATCTGTGCAGCCACCACATGTGGATGGGTTTTGTAAACATAAACGAAGAAGTCGTGGCATGTGATCTTTCCCTGTGGACCTGAGATGAGCCTGCCACCCGAGCATGCAGAATGTACAACCGGAAGAAAGCCCCAGCACTTGTGTTACATACTCCAGGCGCAGAGGCTGGTGGCCACTTGTTTACTCTGGAGATAGAACAAACTCCTGATCATGAAAGTCCTGCAGCTATTCGGAACAGAAGGACCTCGACTCCATATTCTCTTTCCGCTAAACTAAGAAATTCTGTTTGTTCTCTAAGAAGCTGCCTCTGCTATTTTGTGAATTCTGCAGAATCCATTTGAACCATAAGTGCTTGAACACATAAAGTCATGGAATGTAGGCAAAAGCAATCTGTCCGCTGTGCAAGGGTTGTTCTGGGGATCAGCATTTGAGGGAGAAGGGCAAGGAGCTTCGTCGGGAGCGGCACTGAGTCGAAGCTAGGGATGACAGCAATGCTGTCCCTGTCCCACCCCCCTGCGGTGCCCACTGAGAAGCTGGCCACGTGGCAAACCGATATCTCAATCCTCAAAGCCAGTTCATGTTTTCTAACTTGAAGAGTGTCACAGCTAATTAGAAGGCAAAGCCAGCAAGCCTGAGATGATCGCACACAAGAAAACAGATTTCAAGCAAGCGCGCAAGGGGCAGAAGGCCTGCGATTCCGCTGTAGGTGCCACCTTGGGAGTGTGGCTGAGCACTTAGCCAGAGTGAATATTTACCACAACGGGTAATTACAGGAATTCGCGCTGACTCACTGGAGCCGAAGGGGTCCCTGTCTTTTCAGGAAGTGGTTTCTGCTGGCCATGGGGCCTGAAGCAACGAGACCACTGAGAGGCATGGGTGAGCAACTAAAATCTGGTCTGTCAGGATTAATTGTAAGTTCTTAATAAACATCTTATCATTTCAGTTAATTAAAAATATATGGGACAGCAGCACTTTTCACAAAGGCCCAGGGTAATTTGGAAAAGATCTACCATCCGTTGACACATCTCTTGGCTTCCACTCGAGTGGTGCTGATGAGCTGGGGTCCAGTGGAACAAGCTCTGGCCTTCCGAGCGCACCTTCTCAGGGTCACGATCCAGCTGCCTGCGCTCGTGCACAGCAGTGCGAGTTATCTGCTGGAGCTGAAATGCAGGTCAAGTGAGCGTTATCAGGTACAGACCTATGAGACGTCCAGACCCAGGCCACCAAGAAACACCGTGGCCGTTATGGTAAAGCACCCCCACGTGGCCTCAGCTCACCTTAGTCCACTTCACTATGTGGACATTTGTGGGGTGTGTGTGTGTGTGTGTGTGTGTGTGTGTGTGTGCGTGTGTGTGACAGAGAGAAGGAGGGAGGGAGAGAGAGAAAGAGAGAGAGAGAGAGAGAGAGAGAGAGAGAGGTGCAGCAATGGATTTACAATAATGAAATGCAAGCCCTAACCAGCCTCGTCTCCCATGCAGCATGGTCATACACGTACATGCATGTACACACTTCGGTTGCATGTCTTTTCTTTATAGATTTTCTTGCCCCAACAAGTTTTTAGCACTCTCAGTGAGCTGACGTGGGAAAGAGGTAGACAAGAGTACGGTTTGAAGTTTGATTTCTACTCTACTTAACAAACGTATTCTCTCGGCAAAGTTCAACAACCTCATTTATTTTTCATTTGCAAAATGGAAAATGAAATCCTTCCCCAACCTCTACCCCACATAGAATGACTGTGTAAATCAACAAAAACAAAAGCATTTGAGGCAGTGCCTGCTATTAAATAAGGATACAAGTTATTTCTTATTATCATATGTAATTATACATATTATTTATTCTGACATATCTTTTAATGTTAGCATTTCTATAATTAGTAAATGAACTCAAGCTTCCCCCAGTTCACATATTATGGAAAATAATATATACAATACTAATACCTAAGATGTGATGCGCATTATCACAAGCTCATGAACAAATCTATTGGCTAGTTAGTATTTTCCTCTTGTTTTTCTCTTTGATCAAATTATGCTCAGTAATCTTGCACTCAAGTGCTGATCTCATGTCATAAGCATTGCAGGGGAGACCTCATAAAATGTCTTTTTATTATTTATTGAACCACCTAGCCAAGGCTAGCCTCAAGTTCAAGGTGTTCTTCCTGCCTCAGCCTGCCAAGTGCTGGGAATATAGTCATGAGCTATCACAGCTGGCTCTGATGCAACTTCTGCTGACCCCTGGGGTATCTAACTGGGGGTGGTTTGCCCTGCCGACACCTGTGAGAGCTGTTCACTTCTTTTGCTACAGGGTGACTGGTACATGTCGTGCCGCAAAGCACTTCGGCTTCTGCAGCTGTGGGAATTACCCCCTGCCTGTGCCTTTGTGTCCTCATCCACTGTGGTCTGTCCCTGCTGAGTACCACTCAGGACTACTTACACTGTCAAATGCGGCGAGGGCGCTCTTCACCTCTCCCCGCTGCTGGCCCTGCCTGAAGCTCAGCTCTGTGTCCTGGGGCCTAGCAGAAGACAGAAAAGGAAGCTGAGTGACAGCAGCGTGAAGTCATCACCAAATGCCTCTAGCTCGCACTTCCGGGCATCTTCCCGTTCTTCTATCACCTTGAAGCGTTCTGCTTCCCGATTTTCACATTTCTTTTTCAACATCCAGAAACAGTGTAGCCTCTGTATATGTCTAAGAAATTGGTTTTGGTTATTTTCTCCTATTCTTCCAACTGAGGCTACACAATATGGGCTCTGTGTAAGCTTGAAAGAGTGCAAGAATTTTTTCTTTTCTCTGTTGTACTCCTTGTGCCCAGAACTATCATTAGCATGTGCGGATAGAACGGTGCATAGCAGGCCTAGGGCAAGGTTAACTCCCCACACTCTTGATATCGAAAGGCCCAGCCCCTCAGCCACATTCAAGAATGTATACTGTCTGCACATGAAGGTATAGCTGCTTCTAGAGAAACAGATTAGGCTAATCTATAAGTGGTGGGGGCCGGGGAGATATCTCAGAGGCATAAGCAGCTGCCTGACACGGGCAAAGTCCTGAGGTCAATCCTCAGTACCAAATAAATAAATAAATAAATAAATAATAAGTAAATTGATAACTCTTTTCACCACCATCACTATTTAGGCTGACAATACATTCCTACCTATCACTATACTTTTTAGAGATAAAGAAGTGAAGTTGCTTGAGAACAAGGCTTATAAATAATTCTCTCAGGTACAATTCAGCTGCTTAAGTATCTGGCTCTAGTTAATAGTTTCATGAAAAAAAAAAAAAAAGATCACATAGACTAGTGGGAATTCATGTAGTGCCACAGGAAAAATATACTTTTTCCAAGAAATAAACGGTGAGAAAAAGGGAGCCCTGCCTAAGAACAGCATTTTCAAGCAGCCTTCAGTGGGCACAGTGGGCTTCAGTGTACGCCACACAAGATGTCTAGGGGATACTAGATGACACCTTGTGTCATCTAAATAGACATAAATGAGGGATGTACGGAAGCATGTTTTCTTTCTCTGGAAATCTGTGGGACACAAAGGTTGTGTGTAGGTGTGTGTATCTATAGAAAATGGCTTCAACCAGGAAATCAAGTGCCGTTTTTTTGCAAGCCAAATCTTTAAGGAGCAAATTTGGAGAAGCGTGGTTGGAGTTCCCACATGTTCCTACTGGCCCTGTCTTACTTTAAGTTCAGGCCAGCATTTCCAGGCCAAGCCCTGGGCATAGCAGGCTCATCTTGGCAGTGACCCGGGCTGTGGACAAGGAGGCATGGGAATGTCTGGTCACCGGGCACCACCACGTTTCTAGGCCCTGCCCAGCTAAGGAGCTGCTCCTTTCCAGTTCTTAGCTTTATCCTCATTGGTCTCATTGTGCAGAAAACTATCAACCAAGGACTATTGCAGATCTATCCAGTTCGGGGCAGAGTAGAACAGGAGCACAGGTGAGATCTCCCAAGTTGTTTCTAGTCCCTGCCAGCCCTGGAAAAGCGAGAAATCTCCAGACCCACCTAGCGGGCACCAAAGCCTGACTGCTTCTTCCTGCCTGGCACCCTTCATGAAGATTCCCTTTGCAAACATCCTTTCTGAGATGAGCTCCCGTCCAGGCTCTGGGGTTCAGCCTGTGTACTGGTATGGACAAAAGCCTGGCATAAAACACAAAAGAAAAGGGAAATAGATCCATGCTAGTGTATAAATAGCCAATTCTCTTGCTTTCCCAGCTGTCCTGGCCCCTTACCTTCTCCTGGGCAGATTCCAAGGCTCCTAAGATTTCCAAGGGTCCTGCTTTGCCTGTGGCCCCACCGAGAGCCTTCAGATGCCTACTCCAGCGCTCCTCGAATGTCTGATCAAGTGTTAAAAATTATGCCTGCTATCTTACTTTCCATAACAGTGGGGCACATCTTCCCAGTGATCTCTGATCTCCTCTGACTTGTGAAATTCATATTCTATGAACGATCTCTGTGACCGGCCCCCAGCACCATCGGAAGACAAAGCCGCACCAATGACACAGCGCTGCAGGTGCGCTGGGCCTGCATGGCCCTTGCCGGTTGGCTGAATCTCTGTGCCCGTCCTCTACACATCTTCCTTGTCATGGTTTCATGTCCTAACCTCTGTCGCCTCCTGTGAGTCGGAGGGCAGTAACCTGAAAGCAAACAAGCAAGAAGACAGGTGAACGACTGCTGTTAACAGATAGTTTTTCTGACAAGGTGGAATGAAAAATGATTTTGCTGTATCTCGCAGGATCAAAGGAAGAGCGATCAAGCATGGTGGGGAAAGAGTAGAGACTGCCACAGAGGCGGAGACCTCGGCAACCTCCAGGCTCCTTGTCCTTCATTAAGATCGACTTTTCTGGGAGAGAGGATCTGGCCATAGATTACAGAGCACCAGGAGGCATCAGGGAGAGGGCACACGTCCGATGGTCAGCTTGGGTCAAGCAAGCAGGAAAGAGATCTTAATTATGCAATAAACCGTAGCGATACAGCTACGCAGGACGCATTTAACTTAGTGGGGCATTTGAGAGAGCAAGTCTGAAGGGAAGGTCGATGGCAGTCTGGAATTTATTTTCTTTCTTATAAACAATGTAATAATTTTCATTATATTACTAAAGTAATAACATAATGTGTGTAAGCCACTTGGTATGTTTTCTAGCTTGTGGCCGAAGACTCACTTATGTCTGTGTGTCTGTCCATATGTGTTCATCTACATTTATGCCTATGCATCTTTAGTTGAAAAAGGAAAGAACTAATTCATAAGACCTCAAATTTAACATAAAGTTCTTTACAAGAAGAATAAGCTTAGTTTGGCTCTGTGTTCTCCTTCGGCTAATCTCCTTTCCTCCATAAACATGCTTGCTTAGTATCCAGACACGGATAGAGCTTACATTTTATTCCACCAAAGCTATCTCTTCTTAGGTTCCTGGTCAGTATACTGCTCCTCTCCCCATACAAGCATGAAGATGAATTGTGACTATTGGTGGAATTATTATTAATTAAGCCCAAATTAATTATTCAAACTTGGTAACAGCTGAATTTTGTAAATGAGTTGGAGACAGAGATTAAGGAGCCTACTCTTAGATCAGGCGCCACGGCTGGGTGTTGTAGCCCACCCAGTGCTACCAGAGCTTGCTTCCTGCTAAAGAAGAGTTCAAAGGAGAGAACGTGGTAATGCTAAGAGCACATTGGCCCCACCGCAGGGACTTCTGGGCAGTGGTTCTGGGCTTCCTATCTGTACCCTACCTTAGTAAAGGGCTTAATGATTAATTCAGCAAGTAGGTGTTCAGGGAAGGCTCTACATGCTGTTATTGTTTGCTATCTAACAATTGTAAGATACTACAATTGGATTAATGACATGATCTTACTCCAGGGAGCACCCAGTGCCTCTGCCCCATGCCCCTCCTTGCTTCCTTTGGTTATGTTCCCAACTATGAGTACAGAAAAGTAGCAGCAATGTGCTGTTAGCCTTGTGACACCTTGTGGTATTAGTGGTGAGATCGAGCGGGTGTATTCCATGGTTCCCCCCCACACACAAAGTACTTCGGATTTATCCCAAAGTGGAAAGTACAGACCACTGCTCCTTTCTCCCTGAAAAGCTAGAACATTTAAGAAGTGGCTCCACTTTATTAGTTTAGTAGATTATGGCATATACTGTACACTACCACCATACAGTCATTATTTTTTTAATTAACGACATAGGAAAATATTTCAATATGTTATTTGTGGGAAAAAAAGACCAGGGTTAAAGCAAGATCATGTAATATAATTCCAAGTAACATAATTATATTTTTGAAGAACCTATATCGGTAGTTTTCTGTTTTCCCACTTTTCTACAATACCAAAGCTTTAAAAGGATGAAGAGAGATTAGCATCGTTCCATTGTGAGGAGGATGTTATCAACCATTTCTTTCACTCTGTGAGACCTCGTAAGGAATATCCACGAGGTTCCTCAATTCTTTTCATCCTGTTCAACCCTTTCCGTGACTTTGTGAGGACGTCCCTTCAGCCCACGAGCCAGCCCTCTAAGGTTAGGGCTGCAGTCATCTCCCAAGCTACTAGTCCACGTGTGCTGGCGGGATCTCTTGGCTTCCCTCCCCCGGCCACAGGTAACAGTCCCAGGAGCACTCCCCACCCCGGCCAGCTCCATTCCCCACTTTGTTTTATCTCACACATCCAGGCTGCATGCTTTCTCCAGGTCATGGGTGTGCGGAGGACAGAGAACCAGAGGCTGCCTTATGCTGTGTCAGATCACCACGTGACAACTGAAGAAAAGGAAGCGATGGATTCCTACAACACAAGACATCGGCCTGAGCAGGATTGGGTGCCAATGGCCTCATGATCAGTGAAGATGAGCATATTCTATGTGGATTTTTCTCCAGGAGAGAACAAGTCATGCAGATAAGGTGGACATGTGTTGAGATGAACACCAGCAACCTTTCTATACAGGACCAAGAGTTAAGTCAACTTGTCATTGATATGGAGACACAAGACATGCAAAGAGAAAAGACATGCAGTGACCTCCTGGGTTCTTGGGACAACTCTAAAAGAATTTATTACTCACAATGGAGCTTAGGGGACGTAGAATTTGTGTGCAGATAATAGGGTACATTAGAGACATGCAAACCATTAATAATTAGGAAGCATCAATCATTTAATTCTTTTACTTTTTAGTTTGTAAAGAATCCACAGTGGCAAATAAAAAGCGTTAGAAAGGACAGGAAATCACACTAAACAATGGTTGCTGTAGTGCACTGTGTGATATTATCTTCATTAGCTTTGGGAGACAGACACAGTTGGATTTCTGTGTCTCATGCACAGCAGATTAGAAGAAGCGAGGCATCCGGTCATGCACTACTCCTGAAGACTTCCGCATGCAGAGGCTATTCTCAATTTAGCAGGAAGTTGAAAACCACAAATAGCTTTTGACCAAAGCGACTTGGTATTGCTTAACTGTAGAGAGTCCTGATGGACGCAGCTATAGTCAAGAAAGGGGGAGAATCTCTATGACTGTACTCCCAAATTTCATTCAAGAAATAGTGAGGGATGAGAGCGGTGGGGGTGGAAACAAAACAATGTAAAACTGAGACAGTCTTGTGTACTTGAATCCTAGTGATTTGTAAATAAATGAAGTTATTTTAGAAGCACAGGTTTAGTTCATCTCCCCTACAGCACCTCATCGTGAGACTCACCTGCCCACCTGAGTTCAGCTGGCCTGAGGAAACGGCGCTTCACGTAACTCTGACAATCCTGTGTCCTGTTGCCCTACACATGCCTGCTCTGTGCAGACTTTTCTAGAATGTTGCTTCTCCATATTTGTTGATTCCTTCAGGCAGTTAATACTCCTTCAGATTTTCCTAGCTGCATTTTTTTTTCATATTTCTGATATTTGCCTATTCATTTCACTATTCAGTAGCTATTATCCTTACTAGGGTAGGTTCTCATTTCCAACCTAAGGGGTTGTCCAGATGCAAAAAGCATCATTTCTAGGTTGTCTAAGTCCTTTCCCCAAATACCAAGCATAACAAGGCCAAACCCGCATATGCTCTAAGTTTCCTCTGCTTTAAAATATTTGTGTAGCATCGGGTTTCTTGTGTCTTCTCAAAGCCATTATGTAGGACTTTCTAAAGAAAAAAAAGAATATGTAATCCCTATTCCCTAGCTGCTTGGCATATAGTAAAGAAATAAAATCAACACTTATAAAACTATTAGCAAGCAAGAATGACACCATGTAATTAAGGGTTTAATTGCAAGTTAAAAATTTATAGGAGACTTAAGCTGAAAGAGCTTAATGAGGATAAGGAAATGCAGAGTGGGGCTGTGGAAGAGATGGACGGAAAGTCACGGTAAACTGCAGGATCAGTGACCTCTCCCTGTGACCTGTGCGTCTACATTTGTTGCGACACATGCGTATGAGGGTGTCCCATGACCCAGCAGGAGGACGGCTGGAGAGGACACTGCACAATGTACACAGTGACAAAGAACCAAGACCACAGTGGACCCTGCGTCTGGAGGAAGGGGCAAAGTTCAGCTAACTCACTCGCTATCTGCATAATTAAGATCCATGAAACAGAGCCAGATTTATGTGTTTATCTTAACTGCTCACAAGTCCTTATATCTGTGTTTTCTTCCTTCCGAAGTGTTCAGAGCAGTCCTACAGGAAGAGATGAATGAGGAAAATATGCCAGAGCTACAAATATGAACATGAGAACTAGTATATATTAGGAGGGACTTGCTTCTGTTCTATTTCTCTCTAGATTATTATTCCAAAGCCCAAGATCGCACAAGGCGTTAAGATTATAAGAACCTGAATTGCCAGGCACCTTCTGAGTGGATGTGGCCCCTCCCGGCTTCCCAGCCGCCTGGGGCCACAGCCTATCCAAACCACGGCTTTCTCCAGGACAAAGAGACCTGTTTTCTGCGGAGATTTGAAATCTGCCCATCTGAGAAGTAATAGCTGCACAGGAATGCAGAAGGACTAAATAATACTGTGAAGGTAGAAAGCAAACTTAGGGTTTCTGTATTAAATCATATTTACTGAGTTTGTTTCTGTGTATTTTGCAAATGTCCCTGAATGGTCTACCTATTTGTGTCTATGTATGTTTATATGTGACAGTATTACTCCTTTATGCTGCGTGCCATACTTTGGGTTTTTATATGAGGATATTGAGATAGAAAGTAGATTGGCTTCCCTGTAATCTCAGGTCAATTTCCCTGACTGTTATACCATGGTATTTATGTTTAGCTGAGAATTCTTCTCTTACCTTTACTGCTTCTAACCACAAGGTGGCACTCTCTAGATACGCCTAAATTCAAGTCTTTTTTATTCTTTAATATATATATATAGCTTCAAAACAAATGTCATCCTCAAGTAACGTCCGCTGTTAACCACGTTCCTGAGAGCCCAAGTGAAGCCACAAATATGGCTTGGAAAGCTGCTCTGGTGTAACGCATCATGTGGCCCACTGAGACTGTGGTACTGCTTACATTGTAAACATGTAAAGTCCTTCATTCCGCTTCTGTTGGCCTTGGTTTGATTTCCTTCCCAGGTCTGGAGGGGAGAGTAGAAACGGCACCCCAAATCCAGTCAGCCTCCAAGTTTCTGTGTTCAGCAGCCCTTCCTCAGAAGGCTATAGTCACGGAGATTAGGGCCAGGGCTCTGGCACAGTGACTGTACTGTGAAATCCCAAGTTCTCCTGCACAAAAAATAATTTCTCTACTCCCATAACATCATATGGATATTTGTATTTCTGGAGACACATTTTGGACTACTTTTATTAAAGACAAACTTGAATCACCTCTCAAGCAAACATGCATGGCATCTCTCGGCAGCCACAGTCCCTTTTCAAGTTCTGGACTGGCCCTAGGAGATGCCCTACTCATGGGCCAGAGCATGAGGCAGAGGCAGGGCTTTGTCAGCTCAACCTTAGGACCAGGTACGCCCTATCAGTTCTGATTCCTTTGTAGCTGTGGCAGGCAAGAGATATGCCCTTTGCTTGAGATACTCTCTTTGAAATTGAACTCTCAAATTAGAGAAAGCAACACCAAAGGTAGTCCCACACTTTTCATTCTGATTCTGTGAGTCAGTTTTTATACAGCTTCTTTTGTTCCTTGAATGATTAAAACAAAAACTGTTTCCATAGAGAAAACGCTATGTTTGCTATATACCAGACAAGGGGCAAAGCACATACTGTTGGGCTTCTGCCTACACCAAGGTCTCTCCCACACAGACGTGGTCACAGCAAAAATGCTACTCTGGACCCAGCTGTCACTAGGACAAGGGACTGTACAGTTATATGTTCTAGGGCTGTACCCCTACCTTTTATTTAGGTACAGATGAAGCAACACCACTTCTTGAATTCTATTAATGTAAATCATGCAGCCTGCTCGGTTTTGAAACATTTTCTCCGCACCTGCGCCAGATGATTAAAATGTCGATGAGGAGAGCAGTATGTCAGTGGATGAATTGAATTTAAATTAAAGCAGGAGGAGCCTACCGAAATTCCAAATTCAGAAGAATATAGAAGAGTTGATGATTTCCTGGGACTAGCAAGAATATTAAATAAATGAACTAAGTAGCTAAAACTATGTACTAGACAAGAGGTGTCTTTTAACATTTTCCTACAACCATCATCCTTTTTAGTGGCACTGTGGAAAGGACAGGAGGGAGGAGTTTGTGCTTACAGCATTGAGTAGATGTGATAATAAAACAGAAGCATTTTTGCAAGAGGAAGCATCTTTGATATATAAGGTATTTTGAAATCCATTACAGTCCCAGCATAAATAATCTAGGTGTAAGTACATGCGATAGACATTTTCAGGCAGTAATGTAAGTGAAAAATAAACAGAAGGACTTGATTTGATTTAAAATAAGGAGAGAAGCTGGGCGTGGTGGCTCACGCCTGTAATCCCAGCACTCGGGAGGCTGAGGCAGGAGGATTGGTGCAAGTTCGAGACCAGCGTGGGCTACAAAAGCGAGCTCAAGGCCAGCATCCATTGCATAGCAAGACCCTGTCTCAAAAAGACAAATAAATAAATAAATAAATAAATAAATAAATAAATAAATAAAATAAAAAATAAATAAATAAAATAAAATAAGGAGAGAATTTGATAAAACAGATATTGTGATGGGGCAGTCAAATTGGAGAACGGGGTAACGGAGCAGAAACAGATCAGCAGGCGAAGATGCAGACTGGTACAGAGATGAGAGAAATAATCTTCCAAGCACTAAGCATATTGTACCCTCAGCTTCTAGTGTGCCTCGCTACCATGGGTTACAGGACCTTATGACCTGCAAGAGGAAAAGGGCAAGGCATACTGATTTGCTAATAATTACATCATCTTACTGTGACAAAATCCATAGGATTTTTAAAACTTAGGTTTGATACAAATATTAACAAGAAATTACAACACACCAAAAATTACTAGAGCATTTAGACACGGAGAATGATAGACAGTAAAATTACAGGCCTGTGGGTAAACTATATGACTTTTACAGAGTATATTCACTGATATTGAAAGAAAATTAGACAACATTTATTTCTCGAATGAACTTTTTGCTACAGTTATTTGAATTGTGATACCATTAATCTAGTCAAGACATGATAAGATGAAATGGTATGGCTATAGGATAAGTTTGCTTTGGTGAGGATGGTTTTCCAAAATTTAGATGTCAGTCCTTGAGCTCAGTGATTTAAAAGTATAAAAAGTGTGTCTTAGTTATGTTTCTCATTGTTGGGACAAAATATCTGACACCCAAAGTTAAAGGCTGTAGAGGCCTAAGTCCGTAATTGGCTGGATCCAAGATGGGCAGCACATGGCAGAGGCACAGCAGCTATTCTTGGTGTAATGATGGAGAGCAACGAAATGGGCAAAAGCACAGAGGACACAAAGCCTCTGAGGTTGCATCCAGCCTAACAGGACGAGGGCGGCAAGTCTCCTCTGAGATTGAAGGTGAACTCTTAGCTGTGAGCCTCTGTACAGAAGAAAAACAAGGTCGAGCATTTCCAGCATTCAATAGCATAAGGTAGATCCGCATTCCTGAATTTTCCAAATTTCCAGGCCTCCACTGCACCTTTGATTTCACACACTGCCCTGTAGGGGGCACATTGCCTAGTCTCCTAGGCCTTCTTCTAAAATCTGCATGGATGCCTTTCTGAACCCGCAATTCCTCCATTCTGCAGACACCTAACAGCAGTGCCATGTGGATGAAACCAAGGTCTTTTGCCAGTTGAGGCAGTAGCCAGGCTTGCCTCTCTCTTGATTGTAGGAGTTGAGGGACTGGATAGCTCAGCATTTTGAATCTAATTCTGAGGGTCGAATTCTATAGGCTGCTCCCTCTCTGGTACATGCTGCTCTGGGGCTTTCAAAGCAAAGCCTTGTACTTTTGTAGTCTAGAGACTGCAAAGGGTGGGGTCCTGCTGCCTCTACTGTGCCTCCAATCATGTTTCTGTTCTACTGTTCGCTCTCAGCAATCAAGATCTTCTTTACTCTATCTTTGCAGTCCACAGCTTTACTGGAACTTCATTTCTAGCAAAACTCGCAAAGATTTATTTATTTATTTATTTATTTATTTATTTATCCATCCATCCATCCATTCATTCACTCATTCATTCCCTTATTCATTTATCTATTTTTGGTTCCAGCAATCAAACTCAGGACCTTTTAATTACGAGGCAGGTGCTGTGCTGCTGAGCTACAGTCCCAGCCTGCACAGCCCCTTAAATTATTCTACTGAGCTCTTTGCTTTTGATTCTCAATCACATCCAACTGCAAGTCCCCAGCAGTAGCTGCACTAATGCCTGAACATTTGACTGCACTGAAATTTCTTTGAAAAGATTAATTGGCCCCCTGCCCTTAAATGCAATCTCCGGCAGTCTCTGGACATGAGAAAAACGCAGACAATCTTTCTGCCAAGCCGCAGCGCACATTGTCTCTAGCCCAGCAGCAAAGGAATCACTCTTCCTAGCAGAAACTTCCTGTCCCTGGTCATCAGTGAGTTTCTCATCTTCTGAACTCTGGCCAGAATCCCCCTTGCATGATAGCCTTGTGTGTTCCTGTTCTACTTTTTCAGCATGCGTCTCTGGATCTTTCTGCTTTCCAGATCCAAAGGCTCTTCAGTCACATGTTCAGTTAATTCCAAAGCAATTTCTTGCTCCTTAGGTACCAAGTTTTGTTTAGTGACTTTTCTTTCTCTGCTGAGAAAAAAAATACTGGACCCCAAAAGTGTAAAGGGGAAAGGGATTTCAGACCTTAACCTGGTGTATCACATGGTAGAGGGGCAACAGTTCATGTAGAGGAAGATATCAGAAGCCACAGGGAAGTGAGTAAATAAAGTCGTGTGAGGCTCTGAGGGGTCATCTATACGAAAAGCATAACCGGTGTCATCGAACCAATCTCTGTGTACCAGATATGCAAAGAAAATAAAGACACCTTTCCTATTTTTTTCACAGCAGATTATTCAGTTCTTCTGATTTTACAGTTTTTTTTTCAAAAGCAGCAAGAGAGCAGAGGAGAGGATCTTCTTTCTGTACCTTATGTCATATCCAGTCTGTCGAGATGATGGCATCATCAATTCAGTCTGTGGACAGATTCGGCTACCACCCACCCATAATCCCAGTCGCCTTAACCCCAGACTCTAGATTAATCACACACTCTAATTAATCACAGACTCTAAATTAAGCCTCCTCCAAAAAAGGCACCATCTGAGAGCGCATGAGGCTTTGGGAAACAGCCAGATACAAATCATACCAATACAGCTCAATGGTTTGGGAAAAGTAAACTTTCTAAAGTTTTTACTTCTACATACGTATTTCATTAAAGCAAAGGAGAAAGCTGCCAAAGAGAAAATCACTTTCTGCTTGTAAGTGAATTGAGCTTGTTGGGTACCAACATTTTCTAAACTAATTTTTGGATTTCAGTGTAAACCATTCATTACATTCAAAGGTATTGTGCTGGTCATTAATTAAGTACACTAATTGGTAACATTTAAAAACTTCAGTATGCCCATATACTTTATATGGGCATATACTTTATAACTTAGGCTGCAGAAATTTAGCTTTTAGCTTTTCAAAACCTATGTGTCAAAGAATCTATAGAGCAGCTCAGGTAACACCAGCTTCTGCTCATCACCACCAGCGTTGTCGCCATCAGGATAATTCCTTTACTGAGTACGTAGGTCAGGTTCCATGTGTGTCATCTTGAGCTGACGAATTTTCAATTTCAAAATGATCTTTTAAAATACAAAATCATTTAGATACAGATAAAGCGACTTGTCTGGCACCCAGCTAGAAAATAGGTATATCAGATTATTGTCCAAAGCGCTGGGTAACACAGGCCCTCCAGAACATATTGGGTGGTTGTTATACTAGCCACGTGTGTATTTCTGTGTCAGTGCTTCTGTGTGTGCACAAACAAGCACGTGCATGTGTATACGTGTATATGCATGTATGTGTGCACATACACAGGCTTCTCCAAATATGTTTACCTTCTAGGATATACTCAACTAGCTTTAGCATTTGCCAAAAGCTAAAATATAATGTAGAATAGGATTGGTTGTTTTTATCTTTCTGTCTCAACCTATAAGCCCTTCATCCAACTCAGGAAACCTGTGTAGTGGCCTGTGGTCTGTTGCCAACAATTCTTGGCCATGTTTTATCCCATACTTATTTCCCTTGGTATTTTAATAGCTACACAGTACCTGAACTACAGCAGATAGTCAATAATAATCTTTAAAAGACCAAGGACCATTAATCTGTATTTATATCTAATTGTTCCTCCAACAACCCTTATATTCAATGCAGTCCTACAAAACTCCCAAAACACACTACGATTTTGCTTGCTAAAAAGTAAATCTATTCCATGCTGCAGTGTACCCAGTGGTAGAATGCTTGCTTAGTAGTCACCAGGCCCTGAGTTTGATCCCCAGCACTGAAAACAAAAGTGTTCTTTCCCAGACACACTTACATGTGGAGAGTGTTTGAAAGCTCACATTTGACACGTGTATGCATGATGAACAGACAACCCAAGACTTTCTGGGACCATTAAAAATAGTATAGCAGAACTTTTTCATCTCACCCATGAGTAGAAATTGAATCACTAAAGTTACTATCTGCCTGGCCCTGACATCCTTATTTTTACATCAAATAGTATAAGTTCTTGAAGGAATTTCAAAGATACTTCCTTTAGCAACACAAATGACCATCACATTGATGGCATTGTGTTGGGGTCAGGAATGCAGTAGGTGTGAAGGTCAGAGTGACTGAAGTGGAGGAGTTACTCCTGACATCGTTATCATGTGGCTTGCAGAAAATTGCACAATCATCCCTTCCCAGGTTCTTAATCAGCAAGCTGGATGGCACAGTCAGTATCTCAAAAGTGAATTTTAAAAATTGAATTAGATAATACATGGTAAATAATTAGCAAGTTCTTATTTTCAGTAAATGGTCAACAGATGCCATAGTTCAGAGCTGTTTGTCACAGGCACTGCCCACTAATTTCTTTGTTTTGTTTTTTACTGTGAAGATAAATCTTGTAACAGTTACTAATATGCTCCCTGATCACACACTTTCCCTCTCGCACTCACTGTCTCAGCCCCAGCCCCGCCCTCAGCCCTGTTGTGGTACAGCTCAGCGTCCTCAGTGATGTGTTGCACTCAGGGACTGTGCTACCTCCTCTCTCCTCTGCCCAGAGGTTTCCATAACTGTGGAAACTTCAGCCTGGCTTCACTTTTAACCTAAATGTACTGGTAAGATCACACTTGTGGGGCTAGTGAGCACGCGTGCAGACTGTATGCCTGGGGAAAGCTCAGGGGCATCCTATCCTTGTATCCTCAGTGTCCCGAGGACTTTAACTCCTGTGGCGCTCTGCAGGAGCCCATCTAGAAATACTACTTAAACTGCCTTTTGTCCTCTACTGAATTCCTTGCAGAACCCACTCTTTTTCTCATCATCACTGCCCTAGTTACTTTTCTTGTGGCTAGGACAATATATTCAACACCCAAAGTTAAAGGAGAAAGATTTATTCAGCTCAAGTTTTGCAGAGGTTTCCGCCATATTCGGCTCCATAGCAGGGGCCCACCTGGCAGGGGTCGGCCACCGAGGGGAGCCAGAGACAGCAAAGGCAACAAGAGAATTTAAAGTATCTTTCTCTCTCTCTCTTTTTGTTTTACCCAAACTGCTGAGATCCCAGGTGTGTGAAAGCAGTCACTGAACTGCTCCAGTAATCACACACCCTTGACCTCAGCATGGCAAACACTAGATGCAGGTACCTCTGAAAAAGCCTGTGGTCACATGAGTCTATGGGGGTAATCTAAACACAAATCCTAGTAATTATCTTATTGATGACTGGCTTCTAAATAAACTGCCTGTATCAAGTTTCTTGCCTCTGATTTTCCTTTTTAGAGTCCATTGATGGTAATTTCGCCATAACCAAGTTGTTCTGAGTTGTAAGTAACAAAGATCACAATTTAAGCACAATCCAAAAATAAAAGAATAATGTTGATTCCCACAAATACAATTTCTATGGAAAAGAAATAGTTCCATGTGAATCCAGCTGTGCGCATGTGCACCACGTTTCAAAGGCCTGAGACTGTGTATCCATCTGCTTGGCCTTCCAGTGTGACGCCTGTGTCCTGCGGTTGACTTCCCTCTTCTTCCTAGCGGTTTCCACATTCAGACTTCCATTTGCATGCAACAATGAAGAGGCAAAGTTTCCATCCTAGGATGTTTTGAATTTACCCTGATTGGACCAGCAGGTGTTACATGTCTGTGGCTGAGCCAATCAGTCACTAGAAAAATTAGATATGCTGATGGGCTTAGATTTAATCACGAGCTTTTTGTTTGTGGTGGTAGAGAGGCATCTACATATTTTCTCTGATAAAAACCGAAGTTAGTTAAGCTGGTAAATATCTGGGTAAATGCGAGGAGGTAACTCAAATTTCCTACTACTATACCATGTGTGATTATGGTAACACCTAAATGAAATGTTATCAGCAAACACCCTCTACATAACCATAAGGTACCACACAAATGCCAGTGTTGCCACTAGCTTGAGCTTTTCCTTGCTAGGTGCATGGCATGGGCTCCTCTCTCAGCAAACAATGCAGGAAAAGATTCCATAAAGTCGTCCAGTGCCAGCTGCGCTGCCCTGTGGTGTCAGAGGCGCTGCTGCTGTGTGAGCCATGGCCCTCTGGCAGATGTGCCTGGGCAGGGAAGCCAGGAAGGCTTCTCTGTGCACACGGGGAATGGCTCCTGCGCTGCTCTGGACGAGAGCTGATGATCAGTGAAACAGCTGTTATCTCTCAGCTGCCGCACAGAAGGTTGAAGGGAATAGGATACTGTCAGTGTAGTCTCAAGCAGATTTTATTTTAGCAACAGAATCAGATCACATCTGGACCCTTCTGTCTATGAGACTGTTCAGTTGGTCCCTCACAAGAGGGAAGATACAGCAGAATTCCTCAAGAAAACATTGTAGGCCATCTAAGTACATTATGCATCAGGTATGTTAAAGCCTGCAAGCAATTCAGGAACTACTCCGGCTGCTTGGCCCTCCGTTCAGACATGACAATAACATTGAGAAGCCTGAGTTCTAACATCAGCTAAGTGTAGGAGACAAAGCATAATTTTAAGAAGGGCGATGGTTGCTTCACTCTAAGGTAAGCCAAATATTGCTGTAAATGTCCCACTAAATTCTGTGAGAAGTGTTTCAGATACGAGCCGGGGATAGAGCACTGGCAGAGTGTCTGAAATAAATGTGACTTAAAAACATTTTTTGTTGTTGTTTTGATGCAATAATAAAGTGCTGAATTTCTGAGCTGTGGCGTGGACAGGAGGAAACATGCACTAATCTAGGGAAAAAGGAAGATGTCGGCTGGCATTAATCCCAGCCTCGCTGTGTGGCCAGAGATGCGCTCTGGAAAGTGACTGACTGAGTACATGAGAAGAAGAGACATTGCTGGGACACGCCACAGCTGTGCAGAAACCCAGACCGATAGTGACGTACCGTGAGCCAGGGGCCCTAGGAATCACAGCAAGGATTAGTGAACCACAGCAATAACTCACAGCCCGGGGAAATGGCTCAAAAAATACTCCCTTCTCTCCAGAGTTGTTAGCACAAAGCTTCGCCTTGGATCCAATCTTTTTTGCAGAAAGTCACATGTAGTGAATGGCTCCATAAAGATGAGGTCCAGATTGTGTCTGGTTATGGATGCTTGGGCATTACAGGCAGGAGAGGGGAAGAGGAGGCGTTGTTTGAATCAATGTTGGCAATGTCCATTATCTGGTGGTATATTTGCAAAATCCTGTAGAGTACAAGTTGTTATCATGTCTCATGTCCCGTCCCTTGATGACACATAATGGAATGACAGCAGCAATAAATGGTCCGGTTATGAGAGCAATATGCATAATTGTTCAAAGCACACAATGTGAAACACAGCACATGTGGTTCTGAGCCATGGGGCAAGTGTTACCGGAGTTCAAAGACAAGAGGCTGCACCAGTTTATTCCCTATTGCTCCAGCAGGTATGTTCAAAACCAGGGGGGGGGAGAATAATAAAGTTATTAATTTCAGCATACTATGAGGGGAAACTGCACCCATGAGACTAGCCGAAGAGTGCAATTAGATCATTTTGAAAGATCTGGGCAAACAGAGACCATTCTTCACCCCAGAGACCAGAGACCTTGCTGAGAACTTCGTTCAAGGATGAGCCAAGTAACTTGGTGAGGAAGCAAGACTGTGAGGAAATTGTTTTCTTTTCTGCCTAGTGCAAATATTCTTTTTGTTTCTTTGGGATTCTGAAAGTGCAAAGGGGGATTTGAGGATCATTTGAGCATACATAATATGGAAGTAAGAAGAGCCGTTGCAGCTCCCAGTTTTTGTGAATTATAAAAAGGGATTGCTAGCTGTGATTCAGTTGAAAATAAATTTTCCCCAAAATAAAAAGCATTGAGCCGGGTGTGGTGGCTCACACCTGTAATCTCAGCACTTGGGAGGCTGAGACAGGAGGACTGATGTGAGTTCGAGACCATCCTGGGCTACCAAAGTGAGCTCAAGGCCAGCCTGAACTGCACATTGAGACCCTGTCTCAAAAACACAAAAAATAAAATAAAATAAAATAAAAAATACAAAGCATTTGTGTGTGTATGCTCCTGTGTGTATAAAAAAAAAAAAAAAAAAAGCTGAGAGTGAGTCAATGCAACTCATATATTAGGAAGAAAAGGTTAAAACTCAAGTTCTTGCTACAGAAATGCCATGGTATTAAATGAGAGTGCCCACATTAAAGATATGCCATGCCAACTTGTCCCATCTTCATATGGAAATGTCAGGAAACATTATCATAGCACACGATAGGAGAGTATAGATTCTCTGTCCTTTAGTGTACAATAACAGACATGAGTCCAGCAGGTCATCTACACCAAGATCCCAACCTCTCCAGGTCACTCGTTCAGAGCTAGAGTGTCTTTGAGCATCTGGAAAGAGACTGTCCCGGCCACTCTTCCCTGACCAGGGCTCATCTGAAGCAGCCCTTGCCTGTCCAGTATGTGTGGCAGTGGACAGCAGAAGTTACTCATGCTCCGGATACAGACACCAAGCTCAGCTGATCTCCCTTAACTGTTATAGCTCCCAGGCTCTACGGCCATAGTGTTTTAAGTAAAACCTCAGTGCATTCTCTGACTCTTATTGAAGGAGCCATACAGACAGACTGGCACGAACTCTCTCGCTGTTGAGAACAGGGTGGCAGCAACCTAGCTCCAATATTCTGGTTCTGTTGGAAATAAGGCAGAGCCTACAAGGAGGCCCAGAAATGTAGTGCACTTGAGACTTCCTGACCCAAAACCCCTAAGCAGACTCCACCACTGAAGATCATCTCGGTTAGCAGCTGGAGAAGACGCCTAGCACCTGGAGACCTGAGCTGCCAGGTGCTGAATATGGTGCTGTTAGAGACGCCATCTCCAGAACTCCACCTGCAAGGCGAGAGTCTAGGCTAGGGCTGCATGTGGCTGCCGGTACTTGCGGAGAGCCCTTCCGGTCGGCTTCCGAAAGGAATAACACGTTGCAACATCTCACTTAGTGAAAAGACTCACCATGTCAGAAATCTTAGGAGGGGCTGGGGAGATAGCTCCGAGGCACAAGTGCCTTCTGGGCAAGTGCAAGGTCGTGAGTTCGAACCCTGGTCCCACAAAAAACAAAAACAAAAAAAAAGAAATCTTAGGGAGCTCCCATAAATGTCTGAGACACAAGCCATCCATGGGTCGTGGTGGCCCACCTAGAACTAGCACAAAGCCTGCGAAGTGTCAAGAGCCACCCTTGACCTTATCTGTAGCTGTGAGTGTCATCAACACAGGACACCTTATGTACTTCTTCTTGGCTATAAGCATTAGTGCCTCACTATATCTCTTTAGAAAGATGGCATTAAATTAACGGTGGATTTTTAACCCTAATATTTAAAAGTGGTTGACTCTACTAAAGATAAGAGGTTGGTCTACATTTCTTGTAGTGCATCATACTGTAAATGCTTTAAGTATCACTGAAGTACTATTGAAATCTGTTAAGACAAATATCTATTCTATTTCCTTAAAAAATTTCAGAAGTTCACAGGCAAACTTTAAACAGTAGGTTAATATTTTAAATTAGGTTCACATTGTCATAAATGCCATCAGGATGTGAGTCTTTGGGTTAATACATGCACTGTTCGGAGAACTGCAAATATTCAGTACTTCTTCCTGTCAGAGGAATGATATGCTGTCCCACGTATCTTAGGTCTTTAAATGCTGTATGACGTAGTTCTAGAGCATGACAGCTTAGGTTTGGCGTATTGCTTTAGCACGAGGAGACCAAGCTGCACAGCACCTGGTCACCCCAGGTCTTGGAAGCAGAAAGCAGAGGTTGTGAATTTGAGGTAAACTGGCAGTGCAGCGAGACGCCATTGCTCAAGTAAGAAAAGTACAAGCATTGATTACTTTGGGATATTAAATAGTACTACATGCAGGACTTTTTATGATTTCTTTGTGTATGTGTCTTAAAGATAATTTTCTTCCATTTCTAGAGACAGTCATAGCACTCTGAATTAATGTCCATGTCTTTGTTGTTACTTGTTGTAGCCCGGTAGATTTTTTTTTCTTGATTTTAGGCAAGGGCAAATAGTATTTACTATCAATCATGATGTTACATGTGGGGTTTTATAGGCATTCTTCATTCATTTGTGAATATTCACTTTTAGTTTTACTTCGTTAACTTTCCAAATTATAAAACTGTTTTGCTTTTTTTTGAATTCCCTTTCTGGGGCCAAGAAGACAGCTCAGAGTTCTAACACACCTGCTTAGGCAAGCTTAGGAAGGTGCAAGGAATTGTGGTTTGATCCGCAGTACCACATGCCCCACCCTTAGGAAAGACTGAATTGGCAAACAAACAAATAAATAAATAAATAAATAAATAAATAAATAAATTTCCCTTTCTACATTACTTGAGATGTTCATATATTTCCACTCCACTACATTAATATGCATTAATTGGCTTTTAAATATAAAATCAACTCATACTCTGGGACAGATCTCACTCAGTCCTGGTGTGTCATGCTTTTGTACACACAGGTATGTGGGTTGTTGGATTTGATTAGCTAGACTTTTATTGAATTTTTATGATTCTTTACTCATAGAAGATGTTGAGCTGCAGTTTCCTTATGATAGCTTTCTGTGATTTTAGTGTTAAGGTTAATGTTCACCTCATACAAAGATTCGAAGGTTATTTTCACACTCTTTTTCAAAAGTTTACAAGGGTTACAGCTCTTTAAATATTTTCTAGAAATTACCAGTAAGGTCAGCGATCTTGAATTTTCTTTATGAAAATTTTTATAGTGACTAGCTCATTTAGTTTAATGGTTAGTATGCGAGCAACATTTACTACTATTCAATGTTGGGAGTTTACATTATTTTAGGAAATTATAGACTGGATCCAACTTATACAGTTTAATGACATGTGATCTTCACACTTTTCTAGTTTTTTCAATGAAGTTGGTAGCGAAGTTCCTTCACTCATGTATAATTTAGAAATTTGAGGATCCTGCAGATATTCCCCTTTTGAGAGACTGCTCCGGACTTTAGGTGTGAAAATAAGGTATACGAAAGCTGTCTTGTTTTGCTACTTAGCCGAGTGAACGTGCGGTTGCTGCACAAAACCCAAAGCCCCTCAGTCTTTGTTCAGTTCAGTTTGAAGCCAAAAAACCACACCTTGCTTTGCTTCAGCTATTCTTTTTATATCCTTTACCTTAGTGTTAAAGTAAGGTCTTCCCATATAACACTTTAACTGCTTTTAACTTTTTAAAATTTATTTTTACTGAGTGTGGTAGAACATGGCGTAATCCCAGGAGGACTGCAAGTAAGAACCCAGACCGACATTACAGGCTTTGCCTCAAAATAAAGTAATATAAAAGGGGTTGGGCTATCACTCATCATGAAGGCGCTGGGTTCAAACTCTACTCCCAAAGTCATAACAGTTTTCTAAGTCCAGGGCAGTGATGGCAGCCCTTTTAGCACTTGTAGTGGTAACAAGCCGCTGGCTGTGGCTGCTGGCTCTCTACCACGGGTCGAACTAGGGACAGCCACACATGTGTTTTCAGAATATGTTATACATGAGCATTAGTAATTATGCTGGGCTGTGGAAAAATTATTTCTCTGTAGCTCTAGTTCCTCTTCTTGTCCCATTATTGTTGCATGTAATACTGTAACGTATATGACAAACTTAGCAGTAGGTTAGAGTAATTGTCACATTGGAAAACGTAATAATTATTGAAGCAGCTTAAGAAAGAAGTCAACAATATATTTATAGGGTTTGCAATGCTACTTTCCTCAGTTTTCATTTGTAGTTGTCTTCCTACGAATTGAACATCTGACATCACCTGTGTATTTCAATATAGTTTTGGAGTTGTTACCTACTTGGTGCTACCATTGTCCAATATATTTGAATTTTGTGTCTTATATTCTCAACAGAAATAATAAAATTATACACAATGTATGCATATTTACATATGTTACATAATATAATTGCATATATGTGATAATTTATCACATATAATAATTTTCATGTATATATCTTACATGTATGCATATGTATACATATATGCTTTTTAAAAATTACTGTTTTCAAAAAAAATTACTGTTTTCAGCTTGAAAGCACAAAAAAGGATTTCACATGCACTTCAACTGGCTTTTGTAGTTGTACAGTTACCCCATGGGTGCTCACTGCTTTTCATGTGGATTCAAGTTAATGTCAGGATCACTGCACTTGAGCTTGAAACAAATTCAGTATTTCTCGTGAAGTGAGTCTGGTAGAATATTCTCTCTGTCACTATCTCTCTCTCTCTCTCTCTCTCTCTCTCTCTCTCTCTCTCTCTGTGTGTGTCTTTCTCTCTGTCTTTCTCTTTCTCTGTCAGTCTCTGTGTCTCTGTCTCTGTCTCTGTCTCTCTCTCTCTCTCTCTCTCTCTCTCTATTACATAAGAGTATCATTTGCACCTTTGGTTTTCAAAGATGATGTTGCTAGATACATAATTCTTGTTTGCCATACAGTCAGCCTTTCAGGTGGGTGGCTATATTTCCTATGAATTCATGTGGTCTCCTCAGCTTAAGATTTCATCTCACCCATGCAACACCGGGAAATCAGCAGCACTCTGTAGAAAGCACACGTCGAGTCTTCAATCCTGATCTCCTCCAGGCTGTGACAGTGATGTTCTCTTGTGGTGTGCACAGTGGCCCTGAGCCTCACTTCACCAAGGGACACAAAAGGACTAATCCACACCCCACAGTGCCGCGTGGCTAAGAGAGTTTCATAGGTGAGGCGCATCGAATGCACTTTCAACCTACAAAATTTTCCCCCTATTCTAAATTCAGTGAGACACAACTCTATTTTAACTTACAGAAAATCCATGCACTTTGAAGACTCTTTTCTAAATTTTACATCTTAGTTATTGAACTTTGCACTCTAAAATTTCTATGTGGTCTTTTCTAAGTATGATTTTTATGTATTTTAGAATTCTGTCTGCTTGATGAATCATTATCAACATGGCTTCTCTTTATGCATTTACCAGTAGTTGCCCATAGCTATTGGAATGTGTTTCTAGTGAATGCCTTGAACTCTTTTTATTTCCTGCTACATCTAACATCTGTCCTCTCTCACTTGCAGAATTCTGTACTTGCTTTTTGCCCTATGAATAAGCCACACTTTCCTTTTTTAGTGCCCTATGCCAGTGTTATTTTTTTAAATTGCATGTTTTATATGTTATATTATAATTTTTTTCATTTTAACCTTGATAGACTTCTTCTAGTTATTTGCACGTTGTTTGATGACCTAGATTAACAAATGCACCGAGTTTATCACAGCATCCATGAGCATCTCTTCAAATGCTGCTTCTCAGAATCTGCAGCCTTGGGCTTCTATAGTCCTCTGAGATCCTGGAGTGGTCTACATTTATGGGCATCACACACAGCTCTTAGTCCACACCAACTCCAACATGATGGCTAGATTTCTTGCAATAAGACTCAGAGCTAAATTGCATCACAGGGATGTATAATTGCAGTAAGGGTTCCTGGAAGAGTCAGGGTCTTGGTCATACAAGGTGCTCGGAGCCTATGAAAGCTCTCAATGGTTTATTTCTCAGCTTTTCTTTATTCATCTTGTACATCATCTACAAATTTTCTTCTTGTTGTACTAGAGAGCTATGAGTCTCCACTAAGAGGCTTACGTGCTATCCTGCACTGTTCTCAGAAGTTCTCCTAGATAAGTAATTTCCCGCAGCCTGTGCCCCGTGAAGTAAAGCATCAACAGAGCCCTGAGCTTTTCCTTCATGCTGATCCCCCATCTCCATGGACAGGGCCTCCATGCCATGCATGGCATTGGGGCTGAAACTGAGGGAATCATCCACTTTCTGAGAGTGACATTCCACCAGACAGATGAAACACTGAACAGAGAAGTAGGCCATGCGCACCTGTGCTTACTCTGTGGGCAGAGGTTGGTGGGGGGCAGGTTCAGCAATGAATATCTCAAAAATACTCAAGGGCACCCCTCCAGCAGGCTGGACAGCAGTATTTGAGTTCTGGATACCTGGTTCTTTTGTGCAAAGGACCGTGCTACTGCCTTCAGGTTGTGCTCCAGGAGGGAAAGAACACCCTCCGCCTTGCTCCTACATTGCCAGAACAGAGCTTCTGCCATTTGGAGCTGGAGTGGGAGAGGAGATACAGATCCCTCTCCTGGAATGAAACTATAACCAGAGGCCAAAAGCTCGGTACAGAGGAAGCTACATCTTTTTGGCTCCCAAGTACCAGATCTCCCATCACCCTGAGCTAGAGGAAGCAGAGAGAAGGCCAGCGTGGGGAGGGAAAAACCTGGATATCTTGCATTTTGCTGTTCCTATTTGGAGTCAGCATGGCTGGCAGATAACTTTCAAAAGCTTTAAACAGTGTACCTGTAAATTTTTAATCAGGGGAATGGTTACTGCTTTCAACTGGGAGAGGCGTGTGTCTGTGGTGGTCTTCAAGCCGCCATTTCAACAACATATTTCAAACGTGCCAGGGCTCATCTCTTGGTTGCCTTTATTATAATATCCTCATTTTGAATATTCTGCTGTTTCATGCCAGCATGTGCAATTTGACTTTCGGTTGCCTTGTTCATTACAATGACTAACCTGAAAACTTTCTTCTTTTTCAGAATTTGGTAATGCTCCTAACCTCTATGGTCAGAGGCATTTTTAAGTGATTCTACTCATTATCTCTACATTATTTCAAGTACATTACTTAACTTCTATATCTCCATAAATGTTAACCTCACATTTATACTCGAAAGCTCTTTTCTAGTTAACTAGGTATCAGGATCACTTGGAATATTTATTAAAAGATAGATTGCAGATGCCGACCCTCATAATCAATAATGGTGTACGCCTGGGGTGGAGCTCAAAACTTTTACCACTAGCAAGTTCTCATGAGAATTGTACTTGGAAGACACGTTACCATCTCTGTGAAGAACTTCAGACAAGCCTCTGACTTTGCCCTTCATTTTGTTTTCTCACCTGCATCTGATTTGGTATTTATAATATATTTTGTTTTAAATTTCAAGGACTAGTCTTCATTTATAAAATTCTGTATTTTGACATCTCTCTCATTTATTTTTGCTGTAGCTCCTTTTCTCCATTTCTTCATCATCTTTTAACTCATTTTAGCACTCATTTCATGTACTTGGTGCAGGGTCTCACCGCCCAGCTGGGACTCATAGTGATCCTCCTGTTTTCTGCCTCCCCAGTGCTGGGATTATGTATGTGCACCACCACAGCTGGTCTCAGTGGCTGGATCAGCACGCCCAGGTGTGGGGCTGGTGCAGCAGGTGGGGCCAAGGGTCAATCTGATCCTGGCACCTGCCTAAGCAGGAGCTTAGTCTGCGGAGCTATCTCTCTGGCCCTACATGCTCATTTTATAGCCTCTTTTAGATTCTTCCATTGTATAACGTTCTGTGATTCTAAGTGATTTTTATTTTGCCAATACACTCCATTAGGTAGGAATAATTCCTTATGTATTGGCTGCTTTTAATGTAATGTTATCCTTGGCAAGAATAATCTACCCATGGGAGTTTTGCACATTTTGAGTAAGAGTAATTTCCACATTAGTTTATGGAATCTGCAGTACTTTTTCCCAATAGCATAATAAGTTTGGATTTTATAACAATAATTTTTCTGCAGATCCTGAACTGTCTAAATGGTATAAATTTGGGTATGAATTTTGAGTTCCATATGAAAATATTTTCTTTTAATATTATCTCCTGGTCTCTAAATAAGTAAAAGAGTTTCTTGGTCCATTTCTCTTTGAATGGGTTGAAGAAGAACACATACATGCTTTGTGTGTGTGTGTGTGTGCGCACACGCGCACGCTTGCATGAGCATGCGCACAAGATAGACAGAGACAGAGAGACAGAGAGAGAGAGAGAGAGAGAGAGAGAGAGAGAGAGAGAGAGAGAAAGAAAGATTGCTTTCTTAGCTGTAATGCTACTTAAACTCACAGAGTCATTCATAAAACTGACTGCTCTCCCCATCCTGGCCTGTCTAGCTCCAGCTAGAGCGCCAAAGACCATGTTTCACCAGAGACTGCTGTTTATTCCTCATCTTGATGTTTCCCATTATAAAATCTTATAGAATTATTTATTGTTAATGATGTATTAAATGATCAGTTGAATTTTCAAGACAGGATCTTGTTATGCATATGCTTTCTAACTCAAAATCTTGCTGCCTCCAATTCCCAAGTGCAAGAATTATAGGCATGCACCACCAAACCAGGCTTAAATATGTATTTATTAGGGCGGTAGACAAAATATGGAAAGTATATCAATTCTAAATATTATAAGTGCATCTTCACATGTAACAAGAAAATGAAGTGTCCCCAAACTAACAAACAGGGTGATGATGCTCAGTATGAGTTCGCAGTCTGTGACTGTGTCATGATGTGCTTTTCAGTGAGTGTATCATGGCTGGAAACAAGAGTGCCTTCTCCGTAAACTCCACATCTTCTGGCTTTCTACGCTTCTTTTCTTTCATTTTGTGTTTTTTATTTAAATTGAAACAAAATGGAAATAAGTAAAACAGCATGAGGGCCGGCCCCACCCCCAGCCATACCATGCTGGCCCTGGCCCTGGGGCATGCTGGGATGGCAATCAAGACTGGGTGTGGTGGCACGTGCCTGTGACCCCAGCTCTTGGGCGGCTGAACACAGGAGGATCATTATGAGTCTGATCTAGCAGGGAGACCCTGAACACCCTGTAGATCCTTCCTAAAATATATAAAAAAAGAAAAAACAACGAAAATAAAACCGGCATAAGAAATGATACAAAATTTCACTAAACAAAGTAATAGGAACTCAGCAATGCTTGCCATATGGCACGATGATATCTTCAGATTAGTTTGTTACCAGATATAAATGTGCAAACTTCGTTTGAAAAAACAACAAACAAGTTACAAGAAATTGAAAAGAAAAAATAAGAATAAAGAGAAAAAAACTTGTAAGCATTAACTGATCTTTTCAAAAGGCCAGCAGATGTCAGCAGTCGATCGGACCCAACTGTCCTGCATATATGCCAATGTATACATTTTCCCTACAGTCTCTTGTCCTTTCCCTCACTTCAATTTCTCCTTCACACTGAATACATTCACTTCGCTTCACAGTATCTATTGTCCTTTTGAGAGTCTCACAATAGGAGAAAGTAAGATGTTTGCACGTGTGAGTCCGATTTATTTCACTTACTAATATCTTGTTGTATCTATTTATCTGCAAAAGCCTTGAATGTATCTTTTTTATAGATGAATAATACTGCATTGCTGAAAAATACCATATCATTTTTATGTAATCCTCAATTAATGGGGTAACTGAGTTGTTTTCAAAGTTTACTTGTGAAAAATTGAGCTTCTGTAAGCATGGGTTGTGCATGTGCTTTGATGTTTTTAGTTCTTCTGCAAAAATACCCAGAGGGAAGATTTGGCTTGAATGGAATCTCCACACTGATTTCCATAGTGGTTGCACCAACCTACACTCCCACCCACAGTGAAGAAGAGTTCCCTTTTCCCCTCTAGCATTTGTTATTGGTTGACTTCTTATTTATTTATTTATTTGTTTGTTTGTTTGTTTGTTTATTTATTTATTTATTTTTTCTTGTTTCAGAACCTTTGTTTGTTTATTCACTCATTTTTATGGCCGGCTCAGCCCGCCCCAAGGGGAGGGCTTGCGCAGCATGTGGTGCCGGGGATCGAACCGCAGTCCCTGAAGCCGCCCAAGCCAGCGCTTTAGACCACTGAGCCATCCCGCCGAGCCCCTTGGTTGACTTCTTGATGACGGTCATTCTTTCTGGTATAACATGACACCACAACATTGTTTTAATTGGCATCTCTTGAATGACTAAGCATGTTGAACATTTTTCCATATATTTATTTGCCGTTTGTATCTCCTCATATGGGAAGTGTATATTCATCTCAGATGCCCCAGATACCCTTTTTGGGTTGGGTCTTTGAATTATGGAGGCCTCATTTTTTTTTAAACTCAGTGTATGTTCTAAGTAGGAGTCCGATATATTTTTTCCCAATTTGTGAATTTTCTTTTCACTATGTTGATGATTTCTTTTGATGTGTTGAAGTTTTTCTTAAAGGTAAGACACCAGGCCTGATAGCTCAGCAGACTAAAGTGCCTGCTTAGGCAGAGCTCATCGACCCAGGTTCGATCACCAGCGTCCTGTGCTGGCCACGCCCCTCAGGGATGGCGAGGGATGATTGAGACCGGGAGTGGTGGTGCATGCCTGTAATCCCAGCACTTGGGAGGCTGAGTACAGGAGAATCTCCTTGATTCTCATCTACATAGTAAGACCCTGTGGATCCTGTCCTACATGAAGGAAAAAAAAAGATAAGACCCCAATTGCTGATTCTTTGAAGGATTTCCCGTACAATTTGATTTTTGTTGATAGACTCTCTACCTAACCCTATGTCCTTAGATTTCTACCTAATTTCTCCTCCAGAACGTTTAGGGTTTCAGTGGTAATATTTAAATCTTTAATCTGTTTTGACCACAGTTTCATGTGTGGTGACAGCCATGTTTTCTTTCCTTCCTTACCCAGTTGGTACGGTTGCCAGTGCTGTAATGGGAATCGCCAGTTCCACATGTTTCCTGTTTCCTGAAGGGAAACAAAAGTTTAATGTGTCACTGCTTTCAAGGAACAACACAGCTGACAAGCAATAGGACCTGTGAGTCTGGCTTCTGTAACACTTTCATGGTCAGTTTCCCGGATCCACTTTCGCCATCAGTATGCAGACAGCCCAAGTTTTCTTCTTTACTGGGGTCTGGTAGGACATGGACAGAACTAGGCCAAATGTCAGTCTTCACAGAATCATATTTAAGCAACTTCCTTCAGCTGATCCACACTAAGGCGGAAGTTGTGACTCCTCTGATCAACACCTAACATTTTATATATTAATCCTCAGTGGGCACTCCAGCGTAACTGCACCCAGGAATTAAGCTGCAAGTCTTCTGTGGCTAAGGAGCAATGATACAGTTGGGGACACTGTGCAAATCATGCGTACTGCCGGAGCTGTCCACAGGGCACACCTAGTGGCTGAGGTGGCTGGTCTTCCTCATTCAGCAAGGACTTTTTACATTAAATGTAATAGGCATCCTATTTAAGTGTTCAGTAGTTAGAGTATTATCTTAACAAGCTAACACGGGAAAGCAGTGAATCTGTGCTGACACTGGTTAATCTGCTAAGCATTAATCTTGGAAACTGAACAGAACTTAGGATATGAACCAGTGCTATTGATGTGTGTCATTCAGTGACATCAAATGCCCCAGCTCTCCTTGATTTCCCTCAGAAGTTGAAGACTTATTCCTGGAAGACTAACAGAAAAAAAAAAAAAAAAAAAAAAACTGATTTCTTCCCATGTGCTCAAAATACTTGGTCAGAAGGCAGCATCTGGTCTACAATTAATGAAAATTCCCTGTGGAATCTTAGACAATTTTAGTAAATATGGCAAGAATACAATAATTTGTACCACTTCAGTATACATTTTGTATATTTTTTTGTACTGTTTGTATAATTTTTTCCATAAGTTACTCACTGAAAAAAAAAAAAAGCAAAGCAAGGCTAGATTAGATTCTGCCAGTCATCTACTAATTTAAAATCAAACTTTTAGGCCCTGATATTTTTTGATTCAAGAAGCTTTCCTTCCCAGTCAACTTGTTCATTGGGCACCAGCTCCTCAGGGATTGCTCCTCCTGCTTGGGCGTGACTCAGGAACTCCTTCTAAGACCTGCATGGGACAGAGAGGACACCGCAGCATTACATTTGCCCTGGCATTCTGATAATTAGTTAACGTATCAGTGTCTCCTACCAGACTCTAAGGTCTTGTACAAGCTCCAAACATTAGCTTTGTGTCCTTGATAGCTGCAGTAGTGCCTGGCACAGTACTTAAATGAATCCATAATTCTTCACTCACTGATGATTTTCCATGAATGGCTCTGACAATCCAGTGAGGGGGAGGGGTCTTTATAAAACCATCTCCACACTATGGAAAGCCCTTGACATTTTCTATGTGAGCTGGATGGATCTAAATTAACATAGAATAATAACATACTATGGCTAATAAAAAGTGAAAATTGAAATGCCAAAGGAAAATTAGATCTTCGTTTAAAACATTCAGGTCCATGTTCTTATTTAAAAGACTAAAATGTTCTGTTTGAGGCAGATGATTGCGTTGCTCAAAGTTTAATTTGCTAGTGCTTTTGTTTCTTTCTTGTTTGAATTTTCCTCCAAGGGGTGACAGAGATGAAAGTAAATATGCTAAATTGAAACTTATATCATTTCATCAGCTCAAGATGCAGAATGGTTTATTGTCACCAAAGTGAGACCCCTGCCCAGGGGAGCTCTCTTCGGCTCCTTGAGGGTTGTCATAATTAGAAGTTCTAAGGAACAGGGAGAAGGTAGAGTATGCCTGTGAGGGCGACAAAGAGAGGAAATTCCCAGGGATCTGGGTTCTGCCACACAGCTGCGTCCCGGGCGTCTTTGCCCTTCATCCATTACATAGGTCTTCCACCTGGAACGTCTTCCAGTCCTAACTTTCTGCTCGCAGAACTGGGATGTGATTCTTTCCCTATTCCATCGTCACTGCCCGTAGAAACAGGGGATTCCTCCTGCAATCCATCAGGGTCCACTGGGCCTAGGGCACCAAAGCGGACCTGGAGGTGGACGTTGAGCTCCACTGTCTGCGCACAGGTTGGTGCCACTGCAATTGTCCCTGTCCACAACGTTCACAGAAATGCCAGATGCCAAAATATTAGTGGTTTTTCTCAGTATGTTTATGCAGAGATGAGTGGTACGGGAGAAAGGGAAGGGCGGGAGCATACTTGATGATTACCACTGCTAAGGTTTAATAAACTGATATCATTCAGGTTCCTAAATGCCAGAGACTGTACATGAGCTTCTGCCTCCAGAGTTAAATCTCAACGAAGTTCTCTGTATTGGCCATTACTTTGCTCCTATTTACAGTTGGAGAAATTGAATTAAAATACAAGAAGTTCACCTAATTCCACGAGATGATGCACATTTTAAGAGGTGTGAATGGTCACTTCAGGGCATCTGACTCCAGAGTCCAATCTCAGGCCAACAGTTTATCACTTTAGGACAATGTGACATGGTCCTACATGGTCATTGTCAGGAGCAAGACGGCCTCCAAAGGAGAAGTGCTGTTTTCACGGTTCCTGGTGCAGAACCTCTCATATTTCGCTGACTTTTGTTTATTTTGTTTGATTATACAATAGCTACCTTGTTAGAAATTTCTGCAATGATTAATCACCATCCACTTTGAAATGGTGCTTTCTCTGTTACACTTGTGACTAAGTGCTTCAGTCTTTACTTAAAAATCTCTCTCCCACGTGACTATGAATTCCGTAAAATTAGGCAACAATTATGAGCTTTGCACTGTTATATGCTTTTCAATTGTATCTCTATTTGCAAAATAATTTATATACACATATTATCAAGTGGTCAATTATAGCAGCAGGCATCTTATGAGAGGCAGTTATATCTAAACCCTCCCAGACTCCAGTTTAATTCATATCAGAAACGGGTGCAAAGAGACTCAAGAAATAAATGAGTGATTGAAGGACATTAGTACTTAGCGTGCTTAGTCCTGAGCACTCAGTCAGCAACAGCTGCAGTTAGTATTGCTTTAGTGCATAACAATAACCATCTAAAGTCAGCAAAGAAGAACTTTGGCAGTGAAAAGGATAGGATTAGACACAGTAGAGAGGTGAACACTCACACAGTACTGGAGAAACAATTGCAACCAATCATCATGAGTCCTAGAAAAGGGTAAAATTTAATTCCATTTGCTATTATAGATTTTTATTTTATTTATCTATCTTTTATGTATTTGGGGCAGGGTCTCACTATGCAGCTCACAGCTCAGACTTGCAGCAATCCTTCGGTCTCAGCCTCCCTAACAGTAGGATTAGAGGCATGCACCACCAGGCCTGAACTCCGTAGCTGGCTCAGTGTCTCTGGGGAAGGGACCAACATGGCATGAACCCTGGGGATTGAACCCTGGTCCCTTGCTTTCCTAAGCAGGCACTTAATCTACTGAGCTGTCTCACCGGACCTTGCTATTGTTTATTTTGAAAAGAAAATACGTGTATTTGTTGGGGACAAATGCCAAGATCTTGATAGAGGCCTGTGAACGCCCGTGCACTCTGGGCCCTCTGGCATCAGCCCTGAGGTCCTGGTCCCTCCTTCGCCTCGCTACTCACACTGACGCTCGTCTTCCCTTCTTTCATCACGTCAGCTCTTCTGCCCTGTCCTCCTTCCTTTCTTGCCCAGGCTGAGGACTCTTTCCCAGGAGCCTCTCAGCCCCTGTAGCTCCCACTTGCTGGCCTCACCCTACCGTTCCACAGACACTTTCTGCAACCTCCTTAGCATTAAATAAACATTCCTTGCCCAGGTTTTTATGATTTCTATCTCTTTCCCACTTGCTTTACCTTTTACTCATGTGTTTATTTTTATTTTTAATCAATGTATCCATTCATTCCTTTGCACATACCTACATATACTCAGTTCCTTCTTCCGACCAGTGTTATAATTGATTTAAGATGAGGAATCTCTGGGGACAATGTGGGCAATATTGTTAACATCGACAAAGTTGGGAAGTAGAGAGTGTTTTGGTGGCACGAGTGAGAGCCGCTCTGTGTTACGGAAGGGCAACTGTCAACAGAAGACCCTGGTTTTTGCAAACATAATGTGTAGAGCAATGGCTTCTAAGTGCTTGCAGCTGTGCTTTGCACCATGTCTGAGAATGTTCCGTCCAAATAATTCACGCATTTGTTAGGAATCCTAAGGATTCTAATGATGTTTTCTGATAATTAAAAATTTCCACGTGGGGGCCAGGGAGATAGCTCAGTGGCATAAGAGCTTGCCTGGCAAGTATAAGGTCCTGAGTTTGATCCCTGGTACCAAAAATAAATAAATAAATACATAAATAAATAAAAATTTCCACGTGGTTAGTGGTTATTATTATTCTTTTGGTTTTTTTTTTTTTTTCTTTTTTTTTAGAAATAGGGTCTCGCTACACAGTTCAGGCTGGCCTTGAACTCACACTTTTGTAGCCCAGGCTGGTCTAACACTGATCCTCCTGCCTCAGCCTCCCAAATGCTGGGATTACAGGCATGCACCACCACACCCGGATTGCCACGTGGTTATTATTTACATGAGAGTCTTGATTAAAAATTGCTGAGTGGAAACAGGTGAAAGTATGTGGTTACAACCTTTGAACTCAAAAGTGTGTCACTGTACAAGGCATTACAAGCTTCTCTTTCAGTGATACCAACCCAAGACTCTACATATACACTTTCTTTTATTAAGGCCGGTTCTCATTATGCAGTTCAGTCTGGTCTTGAACTCACTAAGTACGGGAGTTAGATTCAAACTGACACTGATCAGGGGCTGGAAGTTAGCTCAGTTGTTTACGTGTCATGTTGTGCAAATGCAGTCAGGCACAGGGGATCGCGCTTCGATCCCCAGCTCCACATGCCCTATCAGACTCACCATTAAGGCAGCCTGAGCCAGCCAAAAGAAAATCCTTCTGAGTACCAGCCAAGTAGTTCAGTGGATTAAAGCACCTGCTCAGGCACAGTGCAGTGGCTGGGGCTTGATCCGTGGCCTGCAGTGCCGGCCCCAACCCTGGGTTACACTGAAAAGGTGGTTGAGACTGAGTGTAGTGGTGCATGCCTATAATTGCAGCTCTTGAGCGGCTGAACACAGGCAAACTGACGAGTCCAATCTATGTACTGAGTCCCTGTGAACCCTGTATAAAAAATACAAAAAAAAAAAAAAAAAAAAAGTCAAACCAATGTTGGTCTTCGGCATCTGTCACCCTACTGCTGGGAATACAGGTGTCCTCCTCCATACCCAGCTAGCCTTGGAAAATGGTTTCAAATTCTTAACCCACAGTGCCATCTTCACCAAGCCTAAGGCCAAGAAGTCAGTCAGCCAAGTGAAAGACCAAGTTCCTTGTGCTTCTCGGAGTGGGCCTTAAACTGGATCAACACATCCCATTTCACAAATCCCTATGTCTCTCTGGAGTCATACAAACTACACTGTAGAAAGAAAGCAACCAACTCCAGTTCAAAGTCACCGCTTTGGCCACAGAGGAAGCACGGGCAGGTGTAGTCCAGCTCCTCATCCAAGAACGGCCCTGTAATGTGTAGACCAGGAAAGCCTCTCCACGCTCAGTGGGTGAGAAGGCATGGCACTGAGCTCTGCAGGGGAGAGAGAACTTCACTCTTACAAATGAGCCCTTTGTTCCGCTGCTCTGCAGAAGGGAGAAGTGGATGCTTAAATTCCTTTTCTTGTTCTTTTTAACATCATACAACTTCTTTTTAAATTTAATATCTGGTAATCTGAACAACTACCTTAAGGACGCCATTATGCAATACAGCAGCCTCTGTTGAATTCTTACTGTTTTGGTTGGTGAGGTTCTGCACTGTTTCTTATGCTTGTTTTCTCACTATTTTATATTATCTCTAGATGATGATGATGATAATTAATAATAACAAAGGAATTAGCCATTTGGAAAGTGACATTGATAGCATGTCTTTTAAAGGTCCATGGCATTTGTCCAGGTTATATTTTGAATAAGAAAAAAATATAGTTTTTGTCAAAATAAAAGTCAAAGTTCTCAAAGAGGTTCTAGTGTTTTGGTAGTTTCTTTGGAGGAGAGAACAAAACAATGTCAATTCTTTTGCAGGATGAATTTTGTCCTTGAGCACATAAACCTCCTCTGGAATGCTGTGGATGCACGAGCAGATTTCTTTGTGTGTGTGTGTGTGTGTGTGTGTGTGTGTGTGTGTGTGTGTTTCTAGCAATTGACAATCATAAAGAATTTGTGTCGTTCTCTTTTGCATATCTGAGTATGCTTTACATTTTCTGAACGGGCTCCGGGATTTTCTCTTCCATCCCCGCTGTTAGCATTTTCAGAGAGTCTCTACCACATCCCATACAGCCTTCGGCTGCTGTCGGCGTCTTCAACGGACAGCATAGCTCCTGGCCACAGACCACATGCCCCACAGACTTCCTGACATGCTGGCTCTCAGAGGGCTGCAGGTCACAGCACAAGAGTCACAAGTCCCCCTAAGACTTTTGCCTGGGTCCTTGGAATGCAAGGAATTGAAGACAGGAGTGAGGAGTCTCATTTTTTGGATCCACTCGTCTTCCATAGTGTTGTCTTCCTACCAGTTATTCATATTACCAGATATATGCATGCAAAGTTTGAAGCAAGAAAAAAAGAAAGACATAAGAAACTAAAAGTAGGAAAAGGACACGTAATTGAAAAAGGCGACAAAACAAATGAAGTATCAACTGTTTCTTTCCCCAAACCAGCAGAAATGCACAGTACAGTTGTCCTAACCATCTTGCCTACGAAAATAGAGAAATCTCTTTTCTCCACTCCCTCTTCTGTCCTACTCAATTCAGTAACTCTTTCCTTCTGAATACGTTCATACTTTTTTCCTAGAATCTATTGTATCCCTCAGATTCCATTTTCTCTTTAAGGTTCTCACACTAAGTAGGCAATGCAATGTTTGTACATGCAGTGAGGACATATATATATATATATATATATATATATATATATATATATATATATATCTTTTATTCATGTTGGTAGGACAGCCACAATAATTAATACAATGCATATTGTTGTCTTCATACTAGTTGCTCAGAGTACAAAATGCAGGTATGATAACTTTTCTAAACACTACTGGTGAAAATACTTCTTCTCATTGAGTTAAGAGAAAGTATTTGTATTCAATGCTGTACATAGTTTCAAAGTAAATCCTGAGGGGATTTGACTGACCTTGTCAGATACAAAAGTTACACGTTTTGTTCTATAGGCCTTGCTTCAACCTGGCCTTTTCCATCCAGCAGACAAGTTTAACCATGAGACATAAAAAAGTAAAGCCAGATTAGTATGCTGAGCAGTAAAAGGCTCAAGTCAGCTGCTTCTGACATTGCCAGTTCTGCTGATAAACCACTGTTGTTATGGAATATAGGACTTATATTTTCTAGAGAATTTTAGAACATAGCCCCATATTTCCAGGTGTTTTCCCGCCAATGTGCAATGGTTGCATATATCATGAGTAATATAACTACTCTAAAACATGATTCTGCTGGTTTTTAATTTGTTATTGGTAAGCTATTCTCTCTCTCTCTCTCCCTGTCTTCTTTATCTCTTTAATTTAATTTTCTTTTATTTTGGAAAGTAAAAACAAATGCTCTCTTTTATCAACAATTATACAGGTATGGTTGACTATAGGCTGTGACTTGTTGCTCTGCTTGGTACCTTGGGTCCAGGTATGAGTAACTTATTGCAAATTCTGTCAGATTTTCTCCTTGAAGCCTTCATGGTCTTGTCAGTGCAGGGACTGATGGGCAGATTCACCTCCATGGCTGACACAGCTCATGTAAGTCCAAGTGGCCTCCTAGCTCTAACTTGAGGTTAGCCGCCCCCCCCCACGCCTTCCTAGGAGAGTGGCAGGGACCATCACCTCGATGCTTTCTCCAGGACTTTTGTAACTGTTGGTGCATGGGTGATCCAAATCTGTGATGATTTTATCCGGAAGTATAGAAGACTACCCTCATGCTATTATCACTGATTTGTATGGAGATGGGCTTAAAATTGTGGACAGAAACAAGCATGGCATCCATGTGTGGATTAAATTATTAATGGAAAACCAAGATCTTGAGTTTGCTGTTAAGAACATACTACACATAGGCTGAAGATAATCCTTGGTTATCTGTATCATCATTCCAACAGATCAGCTCTGCTTCTCCACACAGAATTCAGGGGTAATGCAGACACAGCTCCAATTGCCAGGCCCCATAACAGTCAGGAAAAATCAGGTTAGTATGTAGTCACTTGAGTAGACCGGGCACCACCTCATTTGCTTTTCAATCACCTGAATCTGAATAATGTTAGATAGCATGATGTAATAGACAAACCAAAAGGACAGTTTGTGGCAAGAAACACTTCTACTGGAATAGTCACAGAACTGGGATAGCCACACTAATAGGAAAGAGTGTTTATTCGATTGTAATCTAGAGCAGAGATTTTGTTTGGTCCTTCACATCATAGGATTAAAAGAGAAACAGGAGAATTTTATTCTAAGTCCAGCTATCATCCATGTCATACTTTTCATTCACTTGAATGTATTATGACAACTGCAAGAACTTAAAGGTATGACATTTTGAATTGTAATCACTCTGAATTTGTGTCATGAAGAAGCATTGCTTAGGTTTACAGGAGCCTGTCCTCTGTGACTGGTGGAAGGAATGCTAGACTGAATAAAATTTTCAGAATCATTGCAAGAACCGTTTCTTATAAATATTTGATCTTGGAGTCAATGACATTTCTGATCCTGGCTGGACATCATGGTAGGAAATTTAAAGGCCAGGGCCAGCGAGAAAGCCCAGTAGTCTAAGGCCCCTGCTTTGGCATGCTTAGGCAAGTGCACAGGGACTGTGGTTCAATCCCTGGCACCACATGTCATGCTAGCCCCGCCCCCAGGGTGGGCTGAGCCAGCCAATAAATAAATAAACAAACCAATAAATAAATAAATAAATAAATAAATAGAAAGTTAAAGGCAACTACGTAGGAACCGGTTTGCTTAGCTTCTGTGATGTTACTAATGTACCTGCTGACATCAGAAGTGGGTATATGATACAGCAGCCCTCGAGTTTTTGTGAAGCCATTTTAATACGGTCTACCTACCATGGTATTTCTTGCAGAGCCTAGGTAGAGACGACAATTTAAGTTTCAGCTTTAGTTGATTTTATATTTGAAGGATTTCTCCCTAGAAACACTGCATGTATGTGCCTTAGAGAGAGCAAGAGACACAGACTGGATCATATGATTAGGAATGATTTTAATTACATTTTTAATAAGCTGTTTCTCAAATGTTTCTGTTCTCATGCCGCCTGCTAGATCCCACCCTAGAACCAGAATCATGTCCTTGATGATCCGGAAATCTGCTGTGACAGAGCTACAGCCTCCGCAGCACTGGTCACAGCCCCGGCATTGGCCACACTTCACGTTGCTCTTTTCTCCTGCATGAGGCCCAGAGGAGGTCCCTGCTGCATAGAAAGTCTTTTATACCCAGTTACTCGGAGGACACCGTGTCAGCCACCGGCAGCATCATCATCGAACCTCTGCTGCCCCAGGCAGCTGTGCGCTGACGTAGCTTGCACACATTGATAGACTTCAGAGCTCTTCATCTGTGCTGCAGTTCAAACTTTAGCAGCTCATGCAGGTGGCACACACCCCGGGCTGTGCAAAGCCAAACCCATCCATCTCATCATTCTGTACAGAGCAAAGTGCATTCACTCTCTTCACTTAAAACTTATTTCTTAATAACTATTCAAAAAATATAAATCTCAGATACAGACGCTCACAAATCTGTGAATTGTAAGGCTACGTGGCCTCACCAGCCAGCTCCTAGCTCTGAGAGATATCATTGAAGCTGCTTTTAGGAAGCCACCAGCCCTACCGACCAAGGATCAAACCTTAGGCCAGCATCACCTCACAAACACCCCACTTCCTAACTGCGTCACCTTATGCTACCAATTTCAACATAGAAATTGAAGTGCAACAGCTTGTGTTCAGACTCAGCTCTCACATTTTGGTGATTCTTCTAAGGTGTAAACACAGAAATTTTACAGCTCGGAATGCACTTCCCAAGTTTAGAAACAGGAAAGACTTTAAGTGCAAAGACCCTTTGTACAACTACTTTCACGAACACATCATCAATGATATAGTGCTGCCCTTATCTACAGGGAGTGTGTTTAACCCCCCAGTGAATACCTGGAGGCAGAGAGAGTACACAAACCTGTATACTCTGCTGTCCCCCATACCTGTGTACCCATCATTTAATTTATAAATTAGTCATGTTAAGAAAGTGACATAAATAACTGGTCATAAACAGAACAGTAAAAAGTAAACATAGAACAGTTATACTATAATTCATGTTGCTGAATACTTATAAATCATTTATTTTCAAATTTTCCATTTAAAATTTTTAGCTCATAGCTGAACATGAATACTTGAAACTGCAGAGACTGAAGTTGTGACTAGGATGGAATAGTATGGCTACCAGGCAGCAGCCTGCCATGGCTTGTATTTGTGTCTGACCTTAGCCTAGTGTCACCATAGGTGAGGCTTTTTCACAGGTGCCTAGGTCTGGAGTGTATGGCACTAGAGTTGACTCACATTGCAATGCCAAAATAGAGAGATTAGGATTAAGGTTTTGATTGTTACCCCCCAAGTAGTCTGGGTATCAGTGGCCAGAGGTTAATGTTAACAATCACTTGTTTATCTTGCTATCTTCTGCCATCATGAAGGGTCCCCTCTGGGGTGCCCCTCTCCCAAGCCAACTTGTTTTAGACCTAGCCAATTATGGACTAAAGCATCTACAAGCGGAGATAAACAAGCCTTTCTGCCTTAGTTTGTGGTGTTAAGTATTTTGCTTCTGCCAAGAAAGCACTAAGGCAAAGCCACACATACATTGCAGGCAACTGAACGTGTACAAGAATGTAGCATGCACAGAGGACAGAATTTTATTCAACCTTAAATAGGAAAGAATTTCTGACACCTTCAACACAGTTCATCTTTGAAGCCATTATGCTCTGTGAAGTAAGGCAGGCACGAAACACATTGCTTTATCTCAGGCCTAATAGCTAGAAGTCAACCAACCATGAACTGCAGTCTCCAAACCATGAGCCTAAATAAATCTTTCCTCTGTAAGCTGCTGATCACAGCTATTTTGTTATAGTCAGGGGCAGCAAAAGCAAACAGACTGATTTTCTAGAGTTCAGGTCTTCACCTCTCCTTCATGGGCCCTCTGTCTTTTTTGGACTGCCGGGCACATCATTAACAAGACCCCATGCATCCCGACCCACAGGCGGACAGTGTCATAGAGCGTGTTCCAAGATGCTCAGACCTGATGGCTGTGGGTGTGCTATGGCCACCGCAGGCCTGCAGTCTGCAGCCAGCCACTTCTGTACACATGGCCAGAAACTACAAAGAGCCACTGAGCTCCCAGTGTGCGCATTGCTGAGGTTTCTGACACCTCAAGGTGGGCGCAGTAGCAGCAGCAAGAGCTGCAGCACAGATAAGCTTGCTGACGCCAAGGGCGCCTGCAGCCAGTACTGTGCCTGTGACACCGGCAACCAAGAGAGTCCAGGGCCCGAGGCAGCACACAGTGAGGGAGTTCTTGGCCAGGCAGAAATTCTCAGGTTGGCCCCAGGCTGGGTCAGTGCCAGCACTCTGAGTAGGGTGCAGAAGCAGAGACACTCAGCGGGCGGTGACCTGCTGGGGCCGTGTGTGTGTGTGTGTGCGTGTGTGTGTGTGTGTGTGTGTGTGTGCGCGCGCGCGCGCGCGCGCATGCTCAGCAGTGCCTGCTTCCTCGGTCACGGAGGGCCAAGCGGGCAGAAGATGACTTGAAACGTGTGCAGGTGATCTGTTCTACAAAGGAAGAAAACTAGGTCCCCAGTCTCCCAGCTCAAAGATGCAGTGTGAATTTCATTTTGATGGGAACATCTTCTATGTCAAAGATGGAGAGGAAAGGATTTGAAAATAGTGTTGAATTCCAGGGAAGAACCTTGAGGAACTCATTCTGTAAATCCCAACTTTTTCAAATACTTCTTCAGAGAAAGAAAAACTCTTGCTGGTTAGTATGAGCTGACTATATAAATTGGGCCATTGCCCCATGATCTGTCTCTCTCTGTCTCTGTCTCTGTCTCTGTCTCTGTCTCTGTCTCTGTCTCTGTCTCTCTCTGCTTCTGTCTGTGTTTCTCTGTCTCTGTCTTTCTCTGTCTCTCTCTGTCTGTCTGTCTATCTCTTTCTCTCACTCTCTCTTTCCTCTTTTTTTCTTTTTATGTATTTGGTACAGGGCCTCATTACACAGATCAGACTCCTCCCCAGCACTGGGATTGCAGCACGCAGCACCACACCCAGACTTAGTCTCTGGCTCAGCGCATGGGAGAGCAGGGCCAGTGCTGCATGTGGTACCCGGGATCGATCCCCAGTCCCTGTGATTGCCTGAGCAGGCACTTAGTCCCCTGAACTATCTCTCCAGCGCGTATATTGATTTTCAAGGTTACACTGGTGTGTGCTTACAGAATCGTAGAGGGTCTCCCTAGCACACATTGCTATCTGACTGTCCAGTTCACACACTCTTAGCTGACTCTGGGCTATGACAATTTCTAAAATTTTCTGTTATTTTTTCCCTTGACAGTCTGGAGAAATGCTGGGACTTTGCGAAAGGCCAGTATGCTAATGCAAATGATATTTTTTTTTTTTCTGCTCATGTAGTGGAGTCACACTCTGCTTGATTTTTGTTTATTTTTCTGAGGAAGAGCACTGTTGTCTGCTGCAGACATCAACCTTGAGCTCTGGGGTCTGCTCTGGCTTGTGAAGTTTTCCCCTCACTCGCTTTGCCTGCTCATGGACATGGCTACAAGCCCCTCCCCTTACTCTAGTTCAGGAGTCAAGATCTCTCCCCTTTTGTAAGAATAAAGTATCTCCATAATTATTTGGAACTCATCAGCACAGGAAATTTTTCTCTTCTCTCCCACAAAATAAATGACATTTAATTATGCATTTATATAACACGGGCTCATTTATTATATACTTTGGGTTGTACTGTAACACTGATTTGTTAGTTTTACTCAGATTGCAGTCGCTTTTCCCATTCAGCTTCTGCAGTTGGGTCAGGGTCACAGTGACCTACCTCCACTGCTGTGGGAATTTCTTTCCATGCATCTGTATTTTCTGTCATTATAGAATTCTTCAGCTTGTTTTGCCTATTTCCTAGTCCAGAACAAGCATCATCCAGTTCTACATAGAGCCCTGCTACCTTATATTGATTAAAAAAAATGTTTCTAGAAGTCGAGACCTATCCTGGAGATTGTTTTAATCTATTAGAAAGTGAAGACTTCAAAGGAATCTAAAGGAAACAAATTTTGAAGAGGGGTCAAGCCTTCCTGCAAGAGAAAGCTCACCTAGCACACCACCTCCCTGCTGTGGACATGTGTCCAGGCTTCATATCGATGGTCGGGTGAGGAGCTGAGGGGTCGCAGGAGGAGCGGAGCTTTCCGAGGCTGTCTCCGGGCCACCACGTCGCTGTAAACCACAGCAGGATAGACTGCAGATGTGACATTGCTGTGTGCCCCGGTGCCCTCTAATCCTCTAGGGGATGAAGCTAAATGGGGCGATATGAGGACGAGGACTGCAGGACCCCAGCCTGCGCCACCCGGATGACTTCGAGTAAGGGCTTTGAACAACTCCATGCTTGTAAATCAAAGGGCTACGAGAAGCTGATAATTTGCTTGGCAAAATGGAACATAATAAAAGTAGTACAAGGATAGTTCTTTTAAATTCCCTAATTATAGACTATCCCATCAAAGCAAAATGAGATTCCTATTGCAAAACTCCTTTGTGATAAATGTGACTAAATATTTAAAGTGAGAAAATAACTTTTCTTGGAGAACGGAGAAAAAAATAACCTGTTTTTCTCATTCTATATAGCTACTGTAATTTATTATAACACCAAATAAATAATTTATACTGAGAAAAAATTATCTCTCCTGAGCATGAACACAAAATATTGAACAAAATATGCGCACATTGAATCCTTTGATATATGATATAACCAAGTAGGATTTATACCACATAAAAGAATTTAGCTTAACATTCTAAATATATTATTAATAAGAAATGATTTTTCTCTAATGGAAAAAGATAAAAGCCCTTAAATAAACCTTAAAAAACACACGGTGTACGCATTCCAGACATATTTTAAGTAGAAGAGAATTTTCTCACTCTACTAGATTTTCAGAACATGAGCTACATTTCCTGCATACCGACGCTTGTGGTTGCTGGTTCCTTTAACTTAAGTAACACTTTGGAGCATGTGCCCGGAATATGTGACTTTATTTTGGAGTATGACTTCACTATGTGGTTATAGCATAATTATACTATACATTCACCAGTTAATATACATTTATTTGTACAACTCTTACCTGTATTTGTATGCTTTATTTGTTTAAAGTGAATATCTAAGAGTAGAATTGCTGGGCAGTCATAATGTTTGTCTAACTTATTAAAAACCAAACAGAATGCGAAACGGGCTGTTCTACATTTATTTAGGAGTTTTTTTTTTTTTTTTTTTTTTTTTTTCCTAAAAGTATTAAGCCTGAATCCCGCCTGTTTCTCACTAAAGCAGCATCTCATGCAGTTGTTCTACATTGCGTTCTCATTTCCTTTCGGGTGGAAATATTTCCCCGTTTCCCTTGAGCCTTTCTCTCTGTCGCTCCTGTCGCACACTCCAAAGCTTGCGCGCACCACTTCCCAGGACTCAGTGGCTCACCTGCTTCCTTGGCCCCCCTGATTGGTGGCTGAACTGAAAAGGTCGAGGCATCATATTTTGCACACCATCAATTTTTTCTATGTAATTAAACTTTGTTTAGTGAGACATGATGGGGGGTCTTCATGAACATTAAAAATAATGACTCTTAAAAATAACAAATACTTCGCTGTTCCAGATGGAGGTTTCTGTTCAGCACCAGTTAAAGCCCCCTGTTGGTGGTGCTTTGCTCTTCTAATGTGGGGTGACTTCTTGTCCTCTACTCGTGAGTGCTGAGGGAATCAACAGCTCTATTTGTTCACTTTTCTGCTCCCCGTTCTTTGCTGTCAGGGTCTGCTCCATATTCGGAAGCCTTCTTAGTCTATTCGGGTGCAGTACTGTTACGACTTCATGGTGCATTTATGCTTTCATCATTATATCATGTAACGTATCTCCATTTCTGACTTTCTTTGTTTTGAAATATAATATGGCGTATGTCTCTCTCAGTTCGGTTTTAATCCAAAACCATTATTGAATGTGGCATGAGTTTCTTAAGAATGCCGTACAGTCGAGCCCACTTTCCAGGCCCACCCTGCCCGGCCCTCCCATTTGGCGAGTGTGGTGAGACCGTTTGGAGCCCGCCAGCTCACCAGCCGCTGCACGCGTTTGCATCTGTGAGCTCTTCCCCTTAGAAAGCCTCTGCCTCTGTTCAGCTCCCTGCTGCTCCCTTTTTCTGTCTTCTGGACACACAGCCGGAGTTCTAGCTTCTTGTCCCAGTGCTTTCCAGGAAAGCACCTTTTTCAGCCCCAGCTCCTCCAGAGCTCCAGATTCCTAGCCAGGGGCAGGACAGAGAACGGAGAGGTGATCAGGAATGCGGCACTCTCGTGGGACCAGTCAGTTTCCACCTTCCAAGCCTGTATGCTGCTAGGTGTGTGGACATTCGTGCAGCCCTGAGGGCGCAGGCCACACCGGATGGCATCCGAGAAGTGGAGGGAGAACAGCCCTGGTTCCTGCTGCTCACTGTATACCCTAAAAAAATTCTTCACGCGTGCCTCATACACGACACTTACAAGTTCATCCACAAAGAAGCGAGCAGTTTGTCTCCTCACTAAATCCATGTGCAGCTCCCAAGCAGTCCTTTGGGGAGGCTCTTCCTGCAGGCTGTGCTAAAAATTACGTCTCTGCTCCATCAATCCCAGAGTCCCGCTATCTATCTCTTATCCTGATTTATTTTCCTACTAGTTGTCATTCCCATCTGATACTGTATCATACTGCTTTTCTTTCTGCATTTCTCTCTCTCATCTCAAATTTCTCTATCCTTCATTGTTTCTATTACTATTTCACATTATGCTTTTTCTTGATAAAATAATTACCCAGTCTCCTCTCACTCTTGCCTGAGTTCCATAAGAATGAGTTTCTGATCTACTTCCACTATCTGAAGAAGTGAATATTAGTTCATAGGAGGTCAAAATATTTTTGGGATATACAAATGAATGAATTGTATGTCGGAGTAAACATTGCACGCCATTTTTTAAAATTCCTTTCCTGCTTTTTACATTCAATAAGTTTGAAAGAGAAAATAGAAGTATTCTTAGTCATGAAAGTTATGTAGTAGTGATAGTAAGATAAAAAATTATTTTCTTGCTTTGCTGTTTTACTTTTCAAAAGTCTTGGAATACATTTATATAGCCATTATGTTTACAGTTAATTTTGTTTTTTATGTATTCATTTATTGGATACAGTATACAGTCTCAGTATACAGCTTGAACTTGTAGTGATCCTCCTATCTCAGAATCCAGCACTGGGACTATAGGTGTGCACTGCCACACCTAGTTTTTGGCGGCCAGCAGGGCATACTGGGCATTCCAGTGCTGGCACGGTATGCAATTCAATTGCAAGGGATTGAACTTTGTTCGTCCCAGGCAGGTGCTAGGACCACCAAGTTATCTTTTCAGCCCTGACTTTGCATTTGCCTATTTCTTGTTATATCCACTCTTCCAACAGCCTATTTTTCTAGTGCAAATACTAACTATCCTTGAGCAAGTGTTCTTCAGATGGAAGCAGCACAGCGACAGCCTTCGTGTGTTGCGTGTTCACTCTCTCCCACTCGATCCTTACTAATTTGTGCTCTTCTCTTTATCTACAAAGAAAGCCACTCTACAGAATGTGCCTTCTCCTCTCAGCTATTTGGTGTTGGTTTTCCAGTGACTTTTTGAGCTTCACATCATAGGTTCCTATAGCAATAAATGCAGAGGCAGACAGTGGACAAGGGAGCTGCTGTCTATGAGCCTAGCTTCTTGCTTTCGTGCCCTTCTTGACCAAAGTTGCCTTTCCCAAAACACACTGCACAAAATTCCAGATCCACAGGATATTAGTCAAGTTCAGGTAGAAAGAAGGTCACATGGCAACTACAGTTTGAAATGACTATATCTAGAAAGGATTGAAGCGATTATTTTAATTTCAAACATAACAAGAGCATTTTATTTTCCTATGCATACCATGTATCTCCTTGAGAGATCTGAATGCACAGAGTCTCAACTTGTTGCCCACAAAAGCCCCCTCTAAAACCTTAGTGGCTTTCTCCTGAGCATTTGCTTAGGTCTTTTTTAGTGTGGACAACTAAGCATTGTTTTATCTGATACTTGACACAGGCAAATATTTTTATTTTCTTCTTCATTATCTGCTCACTATAAGTGATCTTCACGCAGTACTAGACAACCCTATAGCAAATAATCTCTTCATTGGGAACCCTATAAAAAGTTGGTATTGCATCTAGTATATCGTTTTAAGAGCAATCTTGTGTTAAACTTTGTGACGAGGATGTTCAGTGTGCAAGGACATCTACCTCTAGTCCCTTTACACCTTCTGAAAGAATAGTGAGTTGCTTAGTCGTCTGTGTAGTATTTGCCATGTTGAGTTACTGCTAAATAGTTGCAGACTTCTTCATGTTTCAGCCAACGTCAACTTGACGGGTCACCAGTGACTCCAAGCTTTCTACAGTGTGAGAAGAATGACAACAAAGGGAGTGTTTCTCCCTCCTTACAACGTTTCTTGACAATAAATATTTAAAATCTCAGAATCAAAGACCACAGGTTTAAAAAAGAAATATGTCAGAATTCCATGTGCTTTCAGGGTCAAATAAATTGACTGATTTGGATTAAAGCTAAGTTCTGACTGGAGGCATTTATGCTCCCATAGAGAATGAATTCAATGTTTGCCCACTTCAACATTATTCAGGGAATGAACCATTGTCAGTCCAAGTGTTTGGCATCTGGCAAACGTAGCCCTTTCAGAAATATTTAAGCTGACATCATGTATGGACTAGAAAATCCCACAGTAGTGATGGTGAATTTCTGAAGCCTATTTAGCTCATTGGAATTATCTTAGCAGGAAAGAGGTAAGATTCATTGTGTTTCATTCAGTCAGAGCTTCCTAATCCATACTGTTGATTTACCTTCACTTTTAATGAGTTTTTGTAATTTTCCTTTCCAAAGGTCATCCAATTTTAGTGATTGAGGTAGATTTCTAAAACTGGTAAAAGTACCATTGTTAATATTATTTTCATGGCTAAAATTGTGTGTACATTAGGCATTTATTAAACACTTGAGACTGTACATGGATTACATCACATAATCATTAACACGCTTGTGAAGTTAATAGAACTGTTTTCCCTTTCATAATTTCTTTGTCTATAATATGGCTGGCATGTCATGAAAATTAGCTATTTTGTGCAAAGTCATAGGGATAGGTAGAAGTGAAAATGAATTCAAATCCACACTGTGTTTGTCTAGAACCTGAACAGCCAATTGTGTTTGTGCTGCACACGAATGGCCAGTTGAAATATACAAGCTGAAAACTAGACTCGGCTCTCAGACAGTTGAACGTCTTTGGATAAGTTGTTTGATTCATGCAAACTGTGGTGGACTCACTATAAATGAACGACAGGCAAAGCATACATTTTGGAAAGCATTTTTAAGAATTAAAGATGAGCCTAGAGGAACAGAATAGAAGGTCAAGACTTGTTGCTTGTTACCATAACACCTACCACTATCATCCTAATTATGTCAGAGATTTTGCCAAATAAATATATTCATTTCCGTGTAAGAAGTTCTGTTAAAGTCTTATTTAGAAAAACACATTCTAGTAACAGGAAACTTTGGTGTGCTTCAACCCACAGGAAAGATATTTTACCTAAACATTTTATATTAGCCGGGCGTGGTGGCTCACGCCTGTAATCCCAGCACTTGGGAGGCTGAGGCAGGAGGATCGTTGTGAGTTCGAGACCAGCCTGGGCTACAAAAGTGAGCTCAAAGCCAGCCTGAGCTGCACAGTGAGACCCTGTCTCAAAAAGATAAACATTTTATACTAAATTAATTTGGAGTTATTCCTTCTTTATTCATAAAAGAGCAACTCAATACCACCATCATAACCTTCACCACTGATAATGTTCATTATCAATAAAGACAGAGAAAAGTACTTAAAACGTATTCATTACCCAGCAGAAGAAGACCCCCTTCCACTGACACAGACCAGAATGCAAAGAGAGACTCCCTGCCAGGTTCCCCAGAGACCTGGGTGATTTCTATTATAATCATCATCCATGACATCAAAGCAAAGATTCTACTTTGAGTATATAATGTCTGGTGCTTTGTGAGAAGAGAATGGGTACTTTTATTCATAGTTCATCAACAGACAAAAAGCAGATTTTCCCTCCTGAAAACACCTAAGGAATACTTCTGAATTTTAAAGTCGGTTCATTGTGTCTACTATATGAAAAAAATACTCTTCTATTTTATGAAGGTTTATGAATTCTGTTTTTTCTCACTCTTTTATCAAAGCAATTTTTGACTAAATGAATGTGCCTTCTCTCCAGAATTCAGATCTAGTGGTCCTATGCTTACAAGTTGAACTCAAATTGCAGTGTTTTGCAAGCCGCTGCTGGCATCACACGTGAATCTCCTCTGGCTGAATCCACTGCAGTGAAAATACATTACTGCAGAACAGTTCCTTTTATCTCTACTGCTTTCCTACAACACCTACAACTGTCAGTTCGTGTCCTACTGACCTGTCTTTCTTTGACCCTCATGAGCGTAAAGTCTGTGGTGCTGATCTAAATGCATCATTATGTGCCAGAGAAAGGGATTTATCATTACAGTAGTAAAGCAGTGTAGTGGGAGATTGTCTCGCTTCTAAAATTCTATGTCTGGATTTAGAGGCTTTCTGAAGGTGAATCTTGCATTTTTCTTCCAAAGAAATACTGTGCAAAATAATTGAGTGGGTAATTTTGAAATCTAACACCTTAATTATGCTTTGCACAATGTACATATGAACAAAGATATTTTAGTTGGAGTTTTCTTTAATTTTGACCTTCCCAGTTTTACTCTCAATTGTAGCAAGTAAGATTCATCATATATTTGCCATTGATGACATGCAGATCTAATTTCACATAAATATCAGTTACAAGAGCTGCTTCGAAAACATTATCAGGGAGACACTGTAATTCCAAGAAAACTTCCTAGTATCACATCAAGTCTTCTATCCTAAGGTACTGATTACCCTGTGCTGCCAGCAAGAAGTGCTTTGTTGACAACACATACCTAATCCAGCATCCCGGAGAATGTGAATTCAGACAATCACCACAATATTTGTGGCTTGACGCTGTTGCTACTGTTGTTTTGTGCATATCTCTTGTCTTAATACACTTAACTGGAATGGTATCATAAATAATGTTTTGACTTTTAAAACCCTGCAAAGAACACTCTTCCAACACAGCTCTACCTTTTCTATTCCATTTTATTCACTGTAGCTTGCTCTACCCACCAACTAAACGGCTTTTCTCAGTAGTTAGACACAATGGTTGTTCTTTCTCTACAAAAATCTTGCTCTACAATAAAGAAAAACTCAAATTCAAGCAATTAGGAATGAAAAGGAAGAGATTACTGAAGACACAGTGGAAATTCAGAAGATCATCAATAGTTATTTTGAAAATCTTTACTCTTATAGAATTGAAGACAGAAGAAATGGACAGATTCACAGATAAGTACAAATTAACAAAAATTAGTTAAGACTATATTAAACCTCTGAAAAACCCAATATCAGTCAACAAAATGAAAAAAAAAATTAAATAAGAACTTATCAACAAAGAAAAGCACAGGTACTAATGGATGCACACAAAATTATACAAGAAATTTAGAGAATATTTAGTACCAATACTCCTCAAAGGCTCCAACGAAATTGAAAAGGAGGCAATACACTGAAAGTCATTCCTAGAGACAAATATTATACTGATAAGAACCCAGAGAAAGATTCAACCGAAAAAGAGATTATAGGCCAATCTCCCTCAAAAACATAGATGTACAAATCCTCAATAAAATACTAGCAAATAGAATACAGCATGGCCTCGAGAAGATGATACAGCACAACCACATAAGATTCATCCCAGGGATGCAAGCCTGGTTCAACATAAGCACATCTATGGATGTAATACACTATATTAACAGACCCAAAACAAAAACCACATGATCATCTCAATAGATGCAGAACAGGCTTTTGACACAGTCCAACACTCATGATCAAAATCCTACACAAAATTGGGATAGATGGTTCCACATCTCAATTTGATAAAAGCTATCTATGACAAACAAACAGTCAGCATAATTCTAAATGGAGAAAAACTGAAAGCTTTTACTCACAAATCAGATACAAGACAAAAAAGTTCTTTATCACCACTTCTATTTAATATAGTTCTGGAATCCTTAGCGAGAGCCACTGGACAAGAGAGAGAAATAAAATGAATAAAAATAGGATAAAAAGAACTTAAAATATCATTATTTGCAGGTGTTATGATACTCTACTTGGAATAGCAAAAAACTCCATCAAGAAAGTCCTAGAATTAAGGAACAAATTCAGCAACATAGCAGGTTACAAAGTCAATATGCAACAATCAATTGCATTCCTCCAGACCGATAGCAAACACACTGAGAGGGAACTTACAGAAACAATACTCTTGAAAGTAGTATGTAAGAAATGAAATACTTAGGAATTAATCTCACAAGGAAGGAAATGCTCTATACAATGAAAACTGCAGCGCTCTGAAAGAAAAGAAAAGAAATTGAAGAGGATTTCAGAAAATGAAAAGATATTCCTTGCTCCTGGATAGGAAGAACCAATATTGTGAAAATGGCCATACTCCCAAAACTGTTGTACAGCTTTAATGCAATCCTTATCAAAATGCTATCAATATACCTCACAGAGTTAGAGAAAATATTCTTAAAATTTACTGGGCGCCAGAAAAGACCTGGAATAGCAAAGACAATCTTAAGTACCAAAGGCAAGGCAGGAGTCATTATAGTCCCTGACTTGAAATTACACTACAAAGCTACAGCGGTAGATTCAGCATGGTACTGGCTGAAAAACAGACCCAAGGATCAATGAATCAGACTAAAACAAGCAGATACAACTACAAACACACCTAGCCCTCCTATATTTGACAAAGGGGCTGGGTTCACTGGAAGAGTGATAACCTTTTTTAACAAATGATGCTGGAATAACTGACTCTCCAAATACGAAAACTATAACTGGATAGGGGTCTATTGCCATGCACAAAACTGGAGTCAAATTGTATTAAAGATCTAAACATTACAATAGAAAAGCTAAATCCACTGGAACAGAAAGTAGGTGAAAATCTTGAAGACATAGGGTCAGGGATGCATTTCATGAAGAAAAACCAAACTGGCATAATCCTAGCACTTATGAGGCTGAGGCAGGAGGATCAGTGTGAGTTCAAGACCAGCCTGGTCTACAAATGTGAGCTCAAGGCCAGCCTAAACTGCATAATGACACCCTGTCTCAAAAGAAAAAAAGAAAAGAAAAAGAAAATCAAACTGCACAGGAAATACTTAAAAGAATCAACAAGTGGAATCTCATCTTGTTGAGAAGTCCCTGCATGCCAAATGAAATCAACAAATTGAAAAGACAACCAACAAAATGGGAAAAATTCTTAACAAACTATCATGCAGACAAAGGTCCTCTACATAGAGTATATACAGAGCTAAAAGAAATTAGGGCCCCAAAATTTAAAGACTCAATCCAAAGATGGGAGCCTGGCGTGGTGGCTCACGCCTATAGTGCCAGCACTCAGGAGGCTGAGGCAGGAGGATTGGTGCGAGTTCGAGACCAGCCTGGTCTACAAAAGTGAGCTCAAGGCCAGCCTCAACTGCATAACGAGACCCTGTCTCAAAAAGACAAAAAAAAAAAAAAAAATCCAAAGATGAGCATCTGAAATGAATATATGCTTCTCAGAGGAAAAAATACAAATGACAAATAAATACATAAAAAATATGTTCCACAGCACTGGTCCTTTGAGAAATGCAAATTAAAACAATGCTGAGATACTATACCACCCAAGAAAGCATGATTATCATAAATAAATCAATTAATAACAAATACTGGAAAGTCTTCTAGAAAAAGGAACCATTTTCCACTCCTGGTGGGAAGGTTTACTGGTACAATCACTATGGAAATCAGTGTGGAGATGCCTTAGAGATTTAGAAATGTAAAGGCCATCCAATCCAGCTATTCCCTTTTTGGGAATTCCCTTTCCCAAAATAACTGAAAACATCATACCATAGCGACATATGTGTACCCATATTTATATCAGCACAATCTGTAGAAGCAAAAACTTTGAAATCACCAAAATACCCATCATATCAGGAATGGATAAAAAAGATATGGTACTTTATACAATGGATTATTACTCAGTTATAGTGAAAGATAAACTTAAAGCGCTTAAGGTATAAGTGCATGCAACTACATTCTATATTCATAATTGAAATAAATTAGACTCACATGTGTAAGTATCATTTTTGTCTCCCTAGTGTAAGAACCTGAAAGAACACAAAAGAAACACTGAAATATATAATATATATAATAAAACAGAAAGAAATAAAACTTAAAGATTAAGCAACGAAGATGAGGGAAATGAGAAAAAATAGGAAAAAAGCGACAGGGAAGCATGTAAATCTTTATATACAGGATGCCTGAAATAATCATATTAATAATTTCCATCAGTTGCTTGGAAATAGCAGTTAACGTGTAAAATCTTCTCCTAATTTCTGTGCTCTAAGCAACTACATCAAGGACAGCAATGTGTCATCCAAAAATCAAACTTGAATACCTCTCATCAAGGTCTTCTAAATATATACTGCTTCTAATGTCTTATCAATTATTATTATACTCTTGTTAATATAAATTTTTCTTCAAAAGTTTAAGAAAGGAAAAGAACAAGGACAAGAAAAACAAAATGAAGCTTTCTTGAAAGCAAGCGGTAATATCCTATCATTTGTCCAATCTTGCTTGGCCATATCTGTTAATCTGAGCAACAGATTTGGTGATACAAACAGATAATAAAATATCCATTGTTAGTGTTGTTCTTGTTTTTGTTATCTGTAACATTTGTATATCTGCATGTTACCCTGCTTCTGTCTGTTTCTCTTTGTTTTGCTTTTGATTTTACTGTTCAAAAGAAAATAAAATTTAAATTAAAAAGAAATCTTGCTGTTCACCTGCATAGCATTATCTGACCTAATTCTTGTTTTCCTGCCTTCCCTCCAAATCTGTCCTGTCTAGCCTTAATTCTTCCATCCTGGCCTCCCACCTTTCCCCAATTTTAACTTGAATGAAAACTTGTCTTTATTTATTAGTCATCTTTTCTTTCCTGACCTCCTTTTGCTGTGTTTTCTTTTATCCTTTCCCCATAAGTTCTCTTATTTACAAACATTGCCTTCAAGTGCCTCATTAGCTCCTTATTTTGTTCCAATGACTCTCAGATTATTATTATTATTATTATTATTATTATTATTATTGTTATTATTTTATGTATTTGGTACAGAGTCTCACTATGCAGCTTGGATTCACAGTAATCCTCCTGTTTTCAGCCTCCCTGGTGCTGGGAGCAGACTTGGGTCACCATGCCCAGCCTTGGTGGCTACGCAGTGCACTCTGGATGGGACCAGCACAAAATGTGGTAGAGGGGGTCAAACCTGGGCCCTTCCTTGTGCTTGCCTAAACAAATGCTTAGACCACTGAGCTATCTCGGCAGGCCAACTCTCAGATTTTAATCCAGAACTTTCACTCGAACTCTGTTTTTTTTTTTTTTTTTCCTATCAAAATAAGCATTGAAGGATTAAGACACGCATCCATCCTCTCAATTTTGGAACCTCCTGAGTGTCCAGTTTCTCTGTTCTTCCCCCTGGACAAATGGGTGCCCATGCCACCTCCTTGCTTACTTCACAGTGGAAGCGGTTCTACACGCACGCCTTCTGTCCTCTATTTTCGCCTCCCCCCACCCTGCAACCTCCGGGGATCCTGCTGCTCAGACGAGTGCGCTTCTGTGCACCTTTCTCCACCTCCTCTGCAGCTGCGATACGCACCCCCATCAGTTCTCACCTGATTTACAGCAGTGGCCTCTTACCTACCTGGTCATCAATCTTCTTTCCTTACCTTCCCCATATCAGAACTCCAGAGAGCAAGTGAAGTTCAATTTGAGAATAAAAATCTTGTGCCATTCCTCTTTGTCAACCCTCTACTGCACTATACTCTTGCCACTCTCAGAATCAATTCTCAAGCCCCGGCCTTTGAGAACACACATACTCTTAGCTGGCTTCTGGTCAACCTCCACTCCTACTGCAGCCTCCCATGCACAAGAATTAGCCTGGCCCTGCCTGTGTCCAGTAACACCAGTCTCCTCTCGACCCTTGCTGCAAGAGTGTCTCCCTTCCCCCCAGGCTCTGATGAAGTCCATCGCTCCTCAAATAGAATTCTTCAAAGGTCAAGCCTTTCCTGACTACTCTACACTTCTGAAATATCTCATCAATCACTCGCTTAGTGCATGCTTTCTTTATCTTACGAGCACCTTTCACTGTCTGGAAAAGTTCAAGGTGTGTTTCTTGCTTTATTCAAGCTGTGCTCACGGGCATGTGTGCTTCCTCTGCACAAAGACCCGCTGCGCCCCATTCCTCGCTTTCACGTGCACACGAGGAGAACACCAGGCACGCTGCACTTGGTCCTGCTTCATTTTTGCATAGTCATAACAAAGTGCCTGAGGCCAAGCACTGTATAAAGAAAAAATTTATTTAGTTCAGGGGTACAGAAGAGGTCCCAGGTTGCTAATAAACCATCTTCCTAAGGTACTAATCCAGTCTAATCTAGTGAGAGAGCTAGCGCTCCTTCAATCTTGGATTAATGCACATAGGAGGCTGATGTTCCTATTGCCTGAACCCTACTTGTTCCCCACCCCCTAATACCATGTGCTGAGATCCACCTCCCCCGGCACAGGACCTTTGGAGAGCAAACCACATTCAAACATTACACACCCCTCCACTATGTGCCTGGAGACCTGCCTTTGTCCTGAGAGGTCATCCTGAGCTTCCCCCTCAGGGTCACCAGTTAAGGCCTGCTATATGTTGAGCCCTTTCCCAACAATGGCCTATGGCTATGGCCAATGAATTTTCAACTTCCAGAAACGTGACATTCTTCATCGGCATGGAGGAATCTAGCGTCTGTGTGGCTGGTCTGGAGCTCAGGCCTCTACTACCTTTCCCTGCCCTAGGACTGCATGGCTGTGCCTGTCCACACCACTGAGGCTGTCCTCTCTCCTGAGAACTTTGCTTCCATCACAAAAGGCCTGAAGGGTGCCCAGGGTCTCTGATCCCTGCCCTCCTGAACCCTGCTGGGCTTGAACTTTGCCTCTCCACTTATGGCAAATTCAAGCCAAGCAAGGATACCAGATCCCAGACTTCTAGGCTGATAAAGACAGGCTTGGATACACTCAACCCTGATGTCGCCAGAAAGTGGATGGGAGAGGGATTTAGTTATCCCTGTAGGTCCCGGTGTCAATTCATCTAAGACTTTCTCTGTGCAGTAGAGAAATGTGCCTCAATTTGTAGCATGATAAATATATGAAGACCACCCATGTCTTGATATTTTCACTGCCAAAAAAAAATTCTGATAATCTAAACAACTAATTTCAAGAAAATAAAATACAATATAAAAACCATTCTTGAATTCTTATCTGGTTTTGTGAGATTCTATATTATTTCCAATGCTTTCTATTACTTATTATTCTGTTTATAAAAAGAGAAACAGAAAAAAAAATCAACTGAAATAGAAAAAGTAAATAAATCCTGTGCTTGATGTGTGTGTGTGTGAAAAATAATATCACCATGATGTTTGCTGGTACAAAAACCCAGCCAATGGCTAGACCTAGACATTCCACCTGGAAATAAACTTTGGCCTGACAGGCTTGGAGAGCTATAGGATCACAGAGCAATGTGTTATGTACAGCTGTGTTCATGAGTGAAAACTTTATGGGGGTCAAGATTCTTCCAAACAGAACTTGAGATATAAACAAGACATTTCAAGAAGGATCAAACCTTGGCAAATGTGAAACAATTAATTTCCACCAGAAGAGACAGCTTGTATGGCAGAACAGCGTCGCTCCGTCTGAGCTTTTCTCTTTTATCTTCTTGGCTTTTGTCTCTTCTCCTTGGTTATCCTAGCAGGGAGGCCTCTCGATTCTTAATTCTTGCTATGATTTTATATTGCAAGTTTGATGATAGGATTGTGAGGAGAATATAATGAGGCTGTAATGGTATTCTACAAATGTGCCTAATGGATCATTTTTGATAGAAACAAAAGAACAGCTTTCAAGATGTATAGATGTTTTGACTTAAATATTCCTCCTCCATGAACTCTTTGCACTATACTAATGGCTATAATTTTTATTTATGAACAGTTTGCCGGTTATTCCATCAACAGCATTGAGGAACTGCCTCCCTGCAGAAAGTGTGAGGTCAAAGCTGCCACACCAGTTGCAGGCTGCGCATGGAATCAGGAGGAAGCCCCTGCATTACAAACCTTTTCACTCTGCTTTCTTCCAATACAGCAACTGATTCATTCATGTATAAGAAAATGAGACACTGCTGCATATATGCTGAGTATATTTGTAGATGAAGTAAGATGTGTTGAATCAGAAAACTCATAAGTGAGGTCTCTACAAAATGCCACTTTACATGCAAGTTTGAACTTTGAATATAAATGGAAAGATTTGAAAAGCAGTCATGTCCCAGAATTGAAGTTTTAGGAGGCTTTAGCATGCCAGGTGTCGGGGTGCATGCCTGTAATCCCAGCTCACAGGAATCTAGAGCAGGAGAATCTCAGGTAGTTCAAGGCCAGCCTGAACTACATAGTGAATCCTATCTCAGAAGGAAACAACAATAAACTCAGTAAGTCCAGAAGCGCGCTTCTAAGCAAAGAACCTGGCCGGGCTGTGAGGGAAGCCGCCTTTTACATCGGTAGTGGGAGTGAGAACTTCTGCGAACACTAGAAGACCAGTACGGGGATTCCTTAAGAAACTACAACTAGACGCTCCATCGCACCCAGCTATGCCCTATCTAGGTCTCTTCCTAGGAAGGTTAAGACATCGTCGAACAGTGAGACCTGGGCACATATGCTTAGAGCAGCCCAGTTCGTAATAGCCAAATCTTCCAGACAGCGTCGTGGTCCACTCACAGATGGATGGGGGAAAAGCATGGCACCTGCACACAGGGGGTGTAGCTCCACCCCGTGGAAGCTGAACCTGAGCCAATCACAGGGCAGTGGGCGGGGCTTCAGGCCACAGCGCTAGGAAACTGCAGTGAAGAGCAGCATCAAAGTGGGGGGATGACCCGGAGAGGGAGAAGATAAGAGAAGTGGGGAGGGGAAAGGAAGGAGGAAACCAGCCGGACACACGGAATGAAAGTGTGCGCATGGGTTGGCTCCACACACAAAATCATGTAAGCCTTAGGTACTGCAAATGTGCACTAATAAGGTAAGGGAAGCGAGGAAGGAAGGAAGGAAGGGAGGGAGGGAAGGAAGGAGGGAAGAAGGGGAGGGAGGGAGGGAGGAAGGGGAGGGAGGGAGGAGCAGGTTAGAGAGGAAAGGAAGGAAGGGAGGGAGGGAGGGAGGGAGGGAAAGGAGGGAGATAAAGAACGAAGAGCAGAGGGAGGGAACAGTGCATTCTGGGAACACAGCCCTGGCTTCTCGTGTGCTGACAAGCCCAGCAGGCCCTGCATAGCCATGCATCACCACTGACTTAGCACAAAGACCCTTTCCATGGAGAGGAAGCTCCAGTGGCCCGAATAAAGGCAAGAGCTCCAGAAATTCCTTTACAATAATCACAGACCAAAGGGGACGCCTGTGGTGCATGTGGAGGCCCTTCTAAGCATGGCTACATGCAAAGCTGTAGTGCCAAGAAAGAAGAGGAAAGGGAAGGAAACTAGGCTTAGAAGGTGTGAGAAAAGCATTATGTTTTCTCTTGTCTTCCTCGTTTCTGTTTTAGAAATTGTCCTGTGCGCTAAGAAGGAGCAGAACAGAGAAGAGGGGAAAGTGATCTGCCCACCGCGGCTTCTGGCGGGAAGACCTGGAGACCCGAGACAGGCGCACTGAGAGATGGTACTTCGGAGGTGCACGCCCCTACTTGGGCAGAAATCACTCAAACCTGGGGCTGACTAACATTTTCTGGACTAAACCAGAGAGTAAACATTGAAGACCACCCAAGCCATATGGCTTTGACCAGCTATGGGACGCTGCTGTTGCGAGCTGAGAGAGCGCCAGCGTGCCAGCAAGCGGGCGCCGCTGTGTGCCAAGGAAAGGACACACACAAGAGACCAGGTTTGTCCTACAGCCTGGCACCCTGGTCCTCCATACCGCTGCCTGGACCCAAGAAATGTGTCGCAGAGAGAGAGAAAGAGAGAGTGAGAGAGAGAGAGGGAGAGAGAGGGGAGACAGAGAGAGAGGAGAGACAAAGAGACAGAGACAGAGAGACAGAGAGACGGACAGATGGAGACAGAGAGACAGAGACAGAGAGAGACAAAGAGAGGTCTTCAGTGTCAAGTTTTCTGAGCTGTTGTTTAAGGAAACTGATTTGGGGCATCCAATTAAAGCTTTCACATCTATAAACGTTATTTGAATTTCCATAAAACATTTAGGTTTAGATATAGCTTAAACATCTAAAACTTCTTAGCAGTCATCTAATGCTCTCCTTCATGCAGCCGGTGAGAAGCACAGGCAGAATCCTCACGCTTCCAAAATCTGAATCCCCCCCACCGGATCTTTATGTTTTGTTTGCAAGCAGATAAAGAGTGCATTAGAGGTGGAATTTAGTGTCCATTTTTTGCAAGAAGTTAGCACACACACCGGGTGGTATATCAGCGGCAGTTTTCTCCAGTGCCTCCAGGGCCAAGCGCTCTGACTCAGGTCTCACTGAAATCTTGCAAGCCAGAGGTAAGCAGAGGAGCCTGAAGCCATCGGTAAAGGATGGACGAGGGCAGCAGCACTGGTGCTTTGTTCCTTAGTCCTCAGGTCACACCCTGGTAGGTGTTGTTTTCCTCATATTCTGAGTTGCTGCCACTACAGTATCTGTGGTGGTGACTGTTGATTTAAAAGAGAGTTAGACATAAAGCTCTTGTGAGCAATGTGAAGAAATACATAAAATAAAAGGTTTAAACACATAAGAGCAAGCATGCGCCTTTGAGACAGTGACCTGAACTGTGTTTCAGGGAAATTGACATGGAGGTTTTATAAATGCCATGCAGTTGGTTCCTATTTTCAGGGCCAGCTTAGGATTTAATCTAAGCAAAATGAGTGGTGAGGCAGCGGTGTCCGTAGAGAAAACCTGGCACGGTAGAGGCTCATGTGGGCAGTGCAGGGGTGGAGCACACAGCAAGAGGGCTCAGGGAAACCCCGTGGCTGCGGGGTTTTGCATGAAAGCTCTGCAGATGGGCTGCAGGACTTCTTAGAATCTGAAAATTAGAGGGTAAAAATTATCTTCCTGAACACTGACCCAAATTTCTGGTTTAAAATCCACAGTCTATATGTTTGTCTGACAAAAGGATTCATTAATCAGTGTGTCCACTCCTAAGGGGAAATTCCAAAATTAAACAATGGCAGCTTAAAGAATTTCCTGGGGTTTTTTTTGTAAGTCCCGTCTTCCAAGTCCAGCGGTGGGAGCGTGCATGACCCCCTAAGAGAAGCACGCGCTTAAGAATATAACGACTGATTTTCCTGTCAGTGGCATGTGGAGATAGCAAGAAAAGGCAGGATTTCTTTCCACGTAGGCAGAACAGCTTTTCATGTTTCCCCTAAACATGTACAATTACTTTGACTAGCCACTGAGCCCTAAGGACGCTGCCACCTGCACCCATGGTCCACGGCAACTTCCCACACACTCCCGAGTTATGCACACTGGCTATGACGTCCGTGGCTTCCTGCTCTCCTCAGCATTCTGAGTGAACATGCAAAGTATCTTTTGTGATGCTTATTATGAGATACACAATGTGTCACTCCAGCCCCTGCATCATGAAAGACGCATTCCTCGTGACATACAGCATCTGATGGAAATCGACTGTGAAACAACAATTAAAAAGCTCTTATGAAAACCTCTAATTGCTATTTATGGCTCCCTGGGCGTTATCTAAGCTGGCAACCACTCAGGCACTGACGAGTTCCTCAGCAAGTGTAGCAGTGCCTGTGGCCAATGCGTGACACACACCGTGAGCCACGCGTTGTGCTGTTAAGGCTGAACCACTGAGGAGACTTTTTAAGGATGCGTGCTCCGTGTGCTGCCAGGCGGGGGAATGAGCAAAGAGAGGTCTAAAAATAAACTCCACTCTGCAGACTGGCTTCCTGGAAGAGTCCTCTTTGGCCATGTTGTTTACTGTCCTTCACTTAAAAATGCATTAATTCACTCACCTACTTGTGCTACGGAAATTTAAGCTCATGAAGGGCTGCAGTGCCTTTAGAGTTACTGGATGAATCAAGTTAATAAAGCTGCCTAAAGGCGAAGCGCCATGTTTTCTCACTAAATTCATAAAGAAAAGTGATCCTTGACCTGCACGAGACCCGGGTCCAGGAAAAGGTCCTTTCCTTGTTGTACGATGCTATTTGGGGAAATCACAGAGTGGCATGGATTAGATTTACTGGCATCGACTGAGCACATTGGTAGAGTAGGGAACTCAAAAATCGATGCTGTGGTGCTTAGGCTCTCAAGATCTTCCAAAGGACAAAGAGAGCAACGCAGCAACACTGACAAAGGGCAGATGCCAGCCAGTGATGGGAGCTCCCATCTGGTACTGAAGGGCGGAGAGCGACATTGTGTCCTTGTATGTGTGTGTCTGCTTAGAGACAGGATCTCACTATGGAATTCAGACTGGCCTTGAACTCACTTTGCAGCCCAGGCTGGTCTGAAACTTTCAGCAATCCTCCCATCCCATCCTCCTGAGTGCTCAGATTGGAAGAGCGTGTCACCATGCCCAGCAGAGAGTAAAATTCCGAATGCATCTGAGTGAACATCTGAAATAAAGTGAACAATCCGATGGGGCAATGTTAGACTTTCACCTGGCACAAGAGAATTTTTTAGGTAAAATAATGATAAAGAAGGAGAAGGAGAAGGAGAAGGAGAAGGAGAAGGAGAAGGAGAAGGAGATTAGCACTGGCTTGTAGAAGCCTATAAACCCTCCACAGTTATTTTTTGTAGCTGTTGGGTGGGATGGGATGGAGGACAAATTGAAGAAACAAGGATAATTATTGTTTTCTTGATCCTAATGTTTAGCGACAGAGTGAGAGCATGCATTTTTATAGGATCTGATATGTTTACAAATCTGTTTGAGCAGTGACAAGAACTTCCTCCTTCCTTTCTACAACATCCTGTTTCCTTGTTCCCACCTCCTGCCCAGTCACTCTCTGCCACGTCACACAGACTTCCCGCTAAGCCCCACCTCCACCCTGGAGCTCTGTAGCCTTTGTTCTCGGGTCAGGCCCTCAGAAGCTCCATGTCTCTCCTTTCCTGTGGTCTTCCCCTTCCCTGCAATAAAGACCTCCTTTACCTATCATGTGTCTTCACTGTGCCAAAAAGCTTAGCTCTCCCTGCCACGCAGACTGGGAAAGGCCAGGAGGCGCCTGGCAATCGCCAATAGCAGAAGCCTCAGCGGCAGACAGAGCACCTAGGGCCACAGATACCATTGCACGTGGCTGGGTAGGATGTACTACCTTGAACTTGACCTCTTATCCTGGACCACAGACCTTCTGGGACTGCTGCTGTGCTCTTTGGGTGCCTGCTTTTCCCATTTAGGTGAATGCAAGCTAATGGGAGGAGCAGATCTGTCAAACCTCTGGCATGTGTGACCGCACAGGGTAGGTTATATCAAGCGGAAGACAAACAAGCAGAGAAGCTCAAGTGTGCTTTACCTGATTATGGAAAAGGCAGACACTTCTGCAGTCTAGGCTATTGCGAACGTGCACCTCACTTGCGCTCCATATCTTATTTAAAGAGCATCTCCCTCTTAGTCAGTGTACTAAGTAATTGCCCTGTCCCTCTGGGGCTCACACAGCTATGAGCCCTGAGTGAGAGCTCTGTTGGATATCCCAGGCTCTCCGCCATCTTTTCCTTGGCTACGTTTGTCCAACACTCTTGTATTTATGTTCTTTTCTTGCATTCCAGGGTTGCTTTGTTCAGGTCTAAGCATTTCTTTCTCCTCGTTCTGTTTTGAACAGGCAGATCTAGGGTTGTTACCTGACCTCTAGGTTTTATTTCTAAAATCACTCATTCTAATAATCACTGGCATTTTTGTCCCAACCTGCCTCTTCACTGATAACTGCCCAACCCCGGGAAAGAAGTCGGGGCAGCTGGTTCCTCATCCTCAGGTATCATTCAAAAAGCAGTAGGATCTAAGCTGTTGTCAAGATATTTCTGTATACCACATCTATTTCTGATTTTTAGATAGACTTTGTCCAAACTGATTAGGGATCAAGAGAGATACTCACAAATGCCAACAGAAGAGCAGACACAACTGGCTCACCTGGTCTTCAGTACTCACGCTGTCTGTCGCTTCCAAATTCAGCCCACTGTTTTCATCCCATGTTTGAAAGTACTCTGAGATATTAATGTAGTTAGAACTTCCAGGTATTTAAATTCTGTCTGTCTATAGCAGGAAGTTTCTAAGACCTAACAAAAGTGTTTCCACTCATGCATATTAAATTCTGCACTTTTCCACTGTCTGTGTTCCTGTATGTATTTTCAATATTAAAAGATTAAGAAGCTTAAAAGATGATTGTCAAAGGCTGACCTGCATAGGTAAATAAAAGTGTTAATCCGAAAGAAGAAAATCTGAATTGGAAGTGATCTAATTAGAAATAGGGATACAGTACGACGTGTGAGTAGGTAAGCGTGGAGAATTGAGCACTACCAGCGGGCACAGACTCTCCTTGGTCAAGCTGGTGCCTCGGGATTGTGAGGTTTCATTGAAGCAGTTGGAAATGTTTCAGTAATTTGGGACGAAAATGGAAACAATATCATGGGGTCAAGGGCCTGTGAACCATGACAGGAGTAACCACATTTTACAATTAATTAATGAATGAACTGTGTGCCTTTTCAGTCACCCTCCTATCACTCATATAACTTTCCTGGCTCTTTGTGCCCACACTGTGGCAGCTGTGACGGCTTTCCACAGCTTCCATCTGCGTCGCCTGATTTGCACGTAGGGGAGGCAGCCCTTGCACCAAAGCCACATGGGAAGTGACTTCCCCTCCTCCAGCTCCTGCCCCAGGGTGAAGCTCAAGGAGGTGGCCTCAAGCAGAGGCTGTGAACCTCGCCCGACCTGACCTATGGGATCAGCGGTAGGTCTGTGAACTTCCACCCCCCAAAGAGGACTGTCAAGGCTTATAAGTGAGAGGCATAAAGGGGCTTACTAGACAGAATTTTAAATGTGAAGAGAGGGTGGTGGGCCTTCAGACACAGAGGCATAGGCAGAGGAAGAGAGAGAGAGAGAGAGAGAGAGAGAGAGAGAGAGAGAGAGAGAGAGAGAGAGAGGAGAGAGCATCATGGCCTGGAGATGAGTAGTGTGTGTGATTTGGGGTCTAGGAGTTAACAGAAAGACAGACTTCAATACACAGGTGGAAGGCAGTGACTCTGGGCAGCTGGTTAGCGGTGTTTAAAGCAGCATGGACTGGCGGCCAAAGAAACAAACCCATGGATGTGCAATGAATTTACAATGGATTCTGCAGAGTGCAAGTGCATCTTAAGGCTGTGCCCCGGGCACAGCCTCCCGAAGCATCCACGTGCACGCTCTTGACACAGGCTCTCTGCCTAGGCCACTCCAGAGCAAGGCCCACTGCGCTCCAGACCCGCATGGACGGCGACCTGATAGCAGCAAGTGTTCTTTCTTCAATCTTAGCTTTGAATTTGTTAGTACCCGCCTGCATCGCAGGAAGCCTATACTCGTCTTGGGGAGCGGGCCTGCAGCTAGCAGCTTGTTGCTCCAGTCCCCTTCCCCTTCTTCCTCGCATTCCTCAAAGTTCCTTATCTTTGTTCACAATCTCGTTGATATTCCTAGCTCACGTTTGTAATGTACGATGTTTGGTTCCTCTGCATGACATAAAACCTCCCCTGCTTGGGGCTGGGACTTGGCTTGTGTTAAGAATTTAATTGACATTTCTTCCATGGCTACAACCCCAGGAAACACCAGACATCTCAAAGCACAGGTAGGTGGTGCTTTGCAAATGCTTAGTAACTTCCAAGTACAACATTGATAAGCACCATAATTACCTCAGTCTCCAGGACCCTAAGATGGACTCTTGTGTCAAATGTTTCTAAACTCCCCCTTGGTGCAAATGTCTTCCAGGCACTGCCCACAGCCTTCTCCTTGAAAGGGTAACTGTCTATCTATTTTATAAGTGAATCTACCTATATTCTGGGCAGCCTATAACTTGACAGAGTTTGTTTATTTGGTACAGGTTCTGGCTACGCAGCTCGCAGGCAGTCGTAGTGATCCTCTTGTCTCAGGATCGGGATTACAAGGGTGCACCATTTCACCCAGTTTCCTCATGGCTGACACTGTGCACCCAGTTTCTAGTTCCACCATGGCGTACAATACTGGGATGGAACTCAGATCCTTGAGATTGCCAAGCAGGCAGTTAGACTGTTGTGCTATCTCCCCAGCTCCTGGTTGAGCTCTTCCATTGAAGACTCAAAGAACATAGGCTCAAAGAGAGGGTCCTGTTCCTCGCAGGACAGGAGCCAGGCTCTGGCCACAGCCTTTCCACAGGCACAAAGCCCGGGCTGTTGCAGGAAAGGGCTCTTGCTGTGGGCAAAGGCAGGAGCCGAGGCTCAGTGGGTTCAGTGCCCTTAAAAATTATCATGATCGCTATTTTTGTGAGGCTTGCAGAAGAGAAAAAATGTTTGTGTAAATTTTGTGTCCTGAGCCTTCAGTTTTTTCTTGAAAGTTAAACTTTAAAATTACGCATTTCCTTGGGTCCTCTCTCTGTATCTTTGTCTCTTCCATCTGACCTCAGCTTTTACTGCCAGGGAGCCTGGGACCCCTTGGGAGGCTGTGGTATCTTTATGTAACAGATATGATGTCTCCTTGTCCACCGTTTTCACTTGTGAAGTGCGTGCTGATTCCACATACCAGACAGGGGTTATTTCTGAGGTTATGAAATTAATATAGTCCAAGGCAAGCGATGTAGTTCAGTGGCGTAAATACCTGCCTAGCAAGTGCAAGCTGCAGAGTTTGATTCCTAGGTACAAAAAGCAAAGCACACACACACACACACACACACACACACACACACACACACACACACACTGTCTGTCTATCTATCTATCTCATTAAGAAGGCTATTTCACATGCTTATAAACAGCCCCTTACTTCCTCTCACTGAAAGAAAATATCATTTTTCTCCTTCTCTTTCTTTGTTTTCTTGTTTTTCTTTCTACTTCCATTGTTTTTAAAACCAATCTAAGTACACTAACTGCAAGCTCCTTTATGCTGCACTGTTCTGGAATTTATGTTTAATTTTATATTTTATTTTTTAAAAATCTTAGAAAGTGCTTGCTGCTCTGCAAGCACCGCAGTGCTTCTTAAGGGTTTTGATTTTGCTTCTGGCCATGCCACCCAAACTTTGTGGCTTTTCTACAGCAAACCCTCACATAAAGTTGGAAGGCTGTTTCATTATTCTGCTTTCAGTGATTCGAGTCAAGCTGCTGGAATGTTGATCCGAAAATAACCACGGAACAATTTCTGCATCTGGCGATGGCTTCCACCGTAGCTCAAAGGCGCTGTCCTGGTCAGGCACCGGCCCGCTGTGCCTTCCCTGAGGACAGAATTTTACAGCAGATGCCTCCTCGCTGCCTCTGACCCGGAAGCTGCTAGGGTTAGCAAATACCTGTGCGGTATTTTGGATGTCTGGCTGAGAGGACGTCTGAAAAGCATTGCTACCATCAGTGGAAATGTCGTCCATGCTGGGGAAGTACTTGTTGAATTGAAATCATTTTCCAAAACATTGATGTATTGTCCTCCCTCCATGGCCATCCAAGCAAAAGGAACCTTCTCTCCTCGCAATGACTGAGGCGGGTGTAGGTAACCCGGCTCACGCATCTTGATTTTGCTTTGGATATTACGTTACCATGCTAAATAGACGACCCCAAACGCCTGCATATAAATGGAAACTTACTTTGACAGGTTGTCAATAAAGTCTCCTGGTGTCCACACAGTGCACACCGCGGAAAGCAGTGGGCGCATGGGCCACGCAGAGCGTCAGTGTGCTTGCCCAGTGCACACCTGGGGGCTCCCCTTCATTACTATGTGATTAAGCAGCAGTTGGCTCTTCAGCCCCAGTGCCACTTAACCCAGCCCAGGTGGAAGGAAGCTTCCTGTAACTGTTGAAGAAAGCCGGGCAGTCTGAGGACTTCCAAACACTGACCACAGATAGGACGTCAGGGCGTGAAGGCTTCCTCCGCCCACCACCTATCACATGGTCAGTGTTTCCCACATTAGTCCTGTTTATTCTTTCAGCCCAATGAAGACGTTATTCTCAAGGGTAGCCAAACTCTGCACTGCGTGGCACGATAAAGAGCTGACTCCGCCCACACTACGGCTCCCGTTTAGCACAGCAGGGCAGCACCGTTTATAAAACTTATTCTTGGGAGCAACGCAAGCATGACAGGCACCAGATGCACCTTCAGAAGTGCTAGCTCGGTGGTTAAAAAAGAAAGCCACTAATTAGATTTATTTTGCATTTAAATAAACAGTGAGAATACAGTATGAAGGGGATCCTGGCAAGAGTGTTTTCCGTAATGAAATCTAGCCCCGATTTTCTCGCTTTCTCCACATTCCGTTCCCATGTCAACGGGGTAGGGCTTATGAAGCGCTTCGTCCTGTGTTTCAAAGTGCCTATGACTAAGGGAGACGCATTGCAACAGGAAGTGCTTACACCTTCCAAATTCTGAGTCACCCCAGAAAATATTAGGGGGAAACAAATGACTGCAGCAGAAATTTGCAATTCAAATGGAAGCTCTTTCTTCTCCCAGGCTGCAAACCAACTCCTTCAGAAAGAAAAACCAGAGGGGCACCGCAGGCTGGGGGCAGCCAGGGTGACCGTGGGCGGGCGGGAGTGCAGGGCAGAAACAGGTGCTAATTGTTACATCCGGGGTACCACCACTGCGACTCGCAGGACTTTATCTATGGCTCTGAAGGTGCAGTCATGTTTCCAAATATTTTACGTTTATTCTTAATTTCCCAGATCTTTCTCAGACATTTGCATTTCTAGCTGTTAAGGAGCCTTATGGAATGAAATATCTTTGTCCTGACATTTATTGAGCATTGTTTCTTTTCATTTATTTTGGCTCACACGTTTACCCTTCTGCAGTACAGCAGCAGTAATAACACTGTGAAATGCCGTCTCCTGCAGGTATTTTCTCCTCAGAAAAGTTTTGAAGACTTCTAGTCTATTCTATTTTATTTTACTTTATTTGATTTTATTTGTCATTATTTTTCTCTATTTGGTACAGGGTCTCGCTACCCACCTCAGGCTCATAGTGATTCTCCTACTTTCAGCCTCCCCAGCGCTGGGATTACAGGCGGGTGCCACCACACCTGGACTGGGTCTCTGGCTCAGCACGCCCCAGGGTGGGGTCACTGAGGCATGAGGTACTGGAGATCGAGCCACGATCCCTGTTCTTATGTAAGCAGGCACTTAGTCCTCAGACCTACCTCACCAGCCTTAGTTTTAAGATATGAATTGTTAATTTTTTTCAAAGAGTATGAACAATACTACCTATAGATAATGTTGCAGTTCCCTAAAGCAATTAAGTAAGAGGTCAATTCAGTCACTAAAATGCACATACTGAGGAAGGCGAAGATCAGAGAGATCATCGAAGAGTATTTTACAGGTTCACAACAGGACCCACAAGATATCCCAGAATTGCACATGAGTCTAAACTTATTTTCCAGCCATCTTGCAGGATTCCTCTTGTGATCAAAATCAATTGGCAGCTATGAAGAAACTCTGGCAGAGAGAAAATAGGTCCCACATAGGAACAAAGGGGTGGCTTGTCTCCATAGCACCAAAAGAAGTTTGAGAATGAAGACCAAGGTCCTTGGGTCATCCGGAATGCCTACTGGACCAGTTGCCTTCCTGAATTAACAGCTTGCTCTGAGATGATGAGACTGTTCTTCAGTGACTTGTAGCCCTTATCTTTCTCTTAATGATGACATATAATTAGGCCCAGAAGCCCACATGCATCTGAGCACATGCTTTATGCACACACGTGTACATCAAGGACTCTTCCAGAGGAACATAAGCTATGAATCAACATGTATTGAAAAGACAGGAAATGTACCAGGTAATTATATTTTTTGTTTTCTCAGTGATTGAGCTCTGGTGAAAAATATAGCAAATAGAAGATTAATCACTATTTACACCTGCATCATTTAAAATTTTAGCCAATGTTGACGTATTTATTTCTTTAACCGGCGTCTTTTCCCCTCTACTTCTCACTGCTTTGTATTTGTCGGTTGAGAGGAGAGATAGGAAGTAGGTAGTGCGTGGCATGCCCACGGCCAGGCAGAAACAGCCTCTGACTCCTCTGCAAAACGAGGAGGACGAATGGAGCGCAAAGGATGCTGCCAGCTGGGGCCAGAAGCGAGGTCCCTCGGCCACTGCAGCAGGAAGAGGAGCAGTGCGAGGCGGGTGCCGACGCATTGGGGAGAAAAGGAGCTGCCGGCCTTGCTCACACCAAGCACCTTGGGGCCTGCCCAGCAGCACGGATCCGCGGGCCCACAGATGGCCATCAGGAAGTCCTAGGTCCCTGGCATGAGACAGGCCCCGTAGAGACAAACCATGGAGCTGGTGTTGACGGGAAAACTTTGTAGGGAGTGGCTGGACCCCAGGAGCCATGAGTGTCCACAGCCCAGGGGGACCGGGTCCGTGGATGTGCCAGGAAAGGTCACATTTGTCAGCGCGGTCACACTGTGCGCTGTTTGCCTTCCTGAAACTCCAGAAGTACTCTGAGAAGACTAGCATCCGTTTTTCATGCCAACCCCCATTTTCACAAATCGGATACGCAGGAGTTTGAGGTTCAAATTGCCTTGTGTTCCTACAGCTCGTGAAAGCATTCACCACATGCCTGATATTTTCCTAGGCTGGTTTCCTCCAAAAGGGATGTCTGAGGCGACCTCATGCTTGCTGACACTTCATTTCGGACGTCGCCCTGTGACAGCAAAGTGAAGGGGAAGAGACATGATTCAGAGACCGAAGAAAACCCAAGGATGGCAGACTGAATGCCTGTGACTGTACGTCCTGGTCGGGAATCAGTGTCAGGGCCACCAGCACAAGGGCACACGATGGGAGAGTGGGTCTGTGCGTCCATGAGACCGACTGTGCTTCCTGCACCTGCTCAGGTATGCTTCTCAACGTGTCGGTTCCATTACATGAAAACTTACTGTTAATTTATATGATGTTATCAATTTACTGCATTACTAATCATTGTTTAAGCAGTGCTCTCCTCAGTGTGTCAAAGATTTACCACTCTGGTGTGCTAAATGACGAAGAAATAAGATTTAATCTAGCCCTGTATTGAGAAAGTGGATATACTATAATCATTCCCACATAAAGGAAATTGAACGGCATTCTTCCTATTGATTGATATGAAAATAATCACATTTATCTGGTGAATGGCTGCATACGACATTACAGGAGCTGTGTAGTCCTATTCCAGGAAATAGGCTTTGTCTGTCAAGAATGTATGATAGTGAATATTATTTAATCATGCTCATATAATCACTAATCCTCCAAGAGAATGCCCACATTTCCTTAAACATTATAAATTCTTAAATTAATCAAAGTGTCAGAAATCTCAGTAAGAGAATTTAGTATCAGAGAGAGTTTAGCTGCTTAGCCCATAAAATGGCTGCTAGAAGAGACGTAGCCTAAAATGGTGTCTGATGGTCACAGGAAAATGATGAGTTAAGATGAAAACAGACAGAATAGTGTGCACCAACCCAACAGCCCTGTCCTCCATCCAGTTTCAAAGAACATGAGAAGGCCGAGTAACAGCAGGTTTTTCTATACCTCTGTATTTCAAAGTCTGAGTCCTTGTTGGTTGTTCGGGCATTTCAAGCTGTTAAGATCATTTGTGATGGTTGACTGGCAGGTGCTGGCCTTATCCCACTACTCTGCTTAGCCTTAAATGACATTGGACAGAGGGCTTACGTGGCAATCCAGTGGCAGGCCTTCTTGTGACCCCCTAGGAGCCCCCTCTGAGCCCGTCCCCTGGAGTCTAAGTGCTTATTCTCCAACTGTGTGAAGCTGTGGCCCAGTTTGTGTGGTCCTGTAGGGTGCCATCATGCTTTCGCATTTTCTATTTGTTAGAATGGAGATAATGTTATGTCCTGGTGCTTCACTCTAGCTGTTGTGATATTGGATGATTGTGGATCCTGAAACCATTGGAAGCATCTTGGAATCTGCTAAAGAATCTCAAGATACTGGACAGGACCCAAAGAAGAATCCAAGAAACATAATTCCTCAAAAGAGAGCCCTAGGTACATTTCACGATCATTGCGCTTTCCTTTTCAAGATTCTTCTTAGTTTATCACATTCTGAGAATGAAATCTCTACAGGACGTGGTGATCTTTGTGAACAGGGAGAGAGAGCTATCTTTCCAGGGCCTTGGAGACTTTTTTTGCTGTATGATTGCCCTCCAATCAAAAATTACAAAGCAGGATCCTTTCTTAGATCGAATTAGTTATTTGAGAACTAAAAAGCTAAGCATTAGTGTGACCCAGTAACAATGCACTCAGTTATGATAACTGAGTCTGAATTTTTAAATAATTAAATAAAAACTTGATATAGAGGGAAAGCTAATCAAAACAGGATGAAATATGTAAGGTTCCATAAAAACTGTCTTTATAATATTTTAAAACAATGTACAAAATTTTAAAATGTGCTGAATGAATACAGAGAGAATCTAGAATCAGGAGAAGAGAAAATTCACAAATTCAGCAACAAATTAATAGAAAGTCACAAATTAATCCAAAGTCGAAGTAAATTGCACATAACAAAGTGGAGTACACAGGACATGCAGTACGTGAGCCGGTGTTCTAAGATTTATAATTGATGCCCCTAGGAAACACAAAGCAGGAAGCAGCACCGGGTATGCAAAGCCTGGCCTGGTAGTGCCCGGCTAGAATCCCAGCACTTCCGAGTCTGCAGCAGAGGATCCTGGGGAGTTTGACACCATCCAGGGCTACAATGTGAGCTCAAGCCCAGCCTGAACTGCACAGAGAGACCCTGACGCAAGAAGACAGCGAGAGAGTGAGAGCGAGACCAACAGAATGACTGAGACCGTATCCAAATTGTGAAAAGATCTCAACCCATACACACACACACACACACACACACACATACACACACACACACACACACATGTGCACCTTAGAGAGCACATAGCCAAATTTCTAAACATCAGATTTAAAGAGGAAAATAACCTTAAATGGACGAGAGAAAGACAAAAATATTATCTTCAAAAGGGTGGCAGTAGAATTCATGCCTGACTTCCTAACGGAAACTACACAACAGAGTGAACAATAAAATGATATATTTTAAAAGCACTGCCTGTGTGTGTGTGCATGCGCACGCACACGCGCATGCAGAGGAGTCTGTCCTTGACCTTCACAGCTAGTGACAGTACCCATCAACAGTGAAAGGTAAACGGAGACTTTGTGGTACAACCAAGATCTGAGAAATCTTATTACCAGGAGATGCACACTGCACACTGTGTGAAGTACAAAAGGGAGGTTTCAGGTGAGGGGAAATGATTTCCGATAGAGCCACATGAGAGAAGAGAGGATTAGAACAGAAAAGGTCAGGGGGGAGCATGAGAAGACCTTAGCGGTACAGGGGAATGGTGCCCACGTCCCGAGTAGCACACCCATGGAAATCATGTGATGGGTGACAAAGCATAACAAAGAGGGGCCAAACAAAAGGAAGCTTTTCGAAGTCCCTTGCATTTTTCTGAAAGTAATAAATGTACAAAACAAGTGGGCAGTAATCAAACAAGTCTACATATCAGCAACACCCAGGGAAAGAACACTATAAAGGTTTCAGGTGTCTCGTGAGAAATGCTTATTCCATTTTAACGTGACATCCAAGCACATCAAAAATGACAATGAATTTTACCCGAAGGCCTTCTGAACCCACTGAGCTCAAGCCCCCACCACCCCATTCACTCTTGCCCTTTGCAAGCTGCAGTGGGATTTGGGTTCACCCGGCAGGAGTGATATGCCCAGTGTCTCTTATAGGTTATCTGATGAGCGCCTACAGGTTCACTTGGGGAAAGACTTGCAGCGCGTGCAGCGCTTGATTTTCTACGGTGTTTCAAGATGCCTGCTCCAGTAGAAACTAACTTGCTGCTCAGTTAGTGCGAAACATAAAGTCTCATTAAGTTGAAGAGAACAGTAAAGGATGGATTGATGGGAACGGGGAGAAAGAGGGGAAGAGGGTCTAGCAATGGGGCAGGGGGTAGGGGTGAAGGAAGGGGGTAGGGAGGACGAAGTTGCAGTGTGCGTGGGCAGCCAGTCCCCACGATGCCGTCGTCGTCATACGTTTCCAAGTCAAGCGCGACCTCCACTCGCTGTCTTCCTGTCTTCCCCATAAGCACCTAGTTTACTAGCCATTGCCACAGATGTCCGTATAAGCCAGCACTGCTGTGCCCTAGCGGGCTCATCAGGCAGCAGTTTCGCTCCCTCTGACCCGGCATCTCCCACTGCATCAGAGCTGCCCTGCAGCCATCTCCTCTAAGCCAGGCTTGCTGTGAGCTCTTGGCAAACACCAGGGTTCACAGGAGCTTTAACTTCTAAAAAGAAAGCCCCGGAAGCACATTTCCCCACCTGCTATGGCTCAGCTCCTGAGAACCGACTTGGCAAATAGCAGCATACCTGTCCCAGAAGCCGACTCTTCCGGGACTTGGCTCCTGATCAGTGCAGCAAAACTGGATGCGAGGGTCCCTCCTGCTCACGCTCATGCTCCAAGATGAGGCTCGGTGAGGAAAAGATTGAGGCAGAGCTGGCCCCACAGGAGACCGAGCCCCCCAGGGCTCCAGTACCCATCTCTCCTCATTCAGGTGCACAGGGATTACTTCTCTGTTGCATAAGACTGCCCTTCACACTGAGGACCACCCCCTGTCCTCCTTAAAACTGTATTTTGAAGCAAGGTCTCACTGAGTAGCTAAGTTGCCTGCTCTGGCCTCGAACCTGGAATCATCAGTGGAGGTCACCCAGAGGGAAGGAACCACAGGTATTATCACCCAGCACAAATTTCTTTTGCAAAACCTCTATGTGAGAAATCCCACAGGCCAACTTGCTTTTACTAAGTGTCATTGATGTTAACTTAAGCAGAATTGGAAATAGGCACAGAGGCCAGGTTGTGGCGGCTTTGCTGATGAGGCAGAGCAAGAAGGAGGATGATGGTGAGATGGCGTCAGGGATTCCTGTGCCTGGCCAGGGGCTGCAGGCTGGGGCGTCCTCACTGCCATTCTGGCCTCTTCCCCCTTCTTGTGGAAGCAAAATTGGCTTCAACTTCCTGGGTTCTACTTCATCTTTTAAGAAACTTAACAAAACCAACACACCTTCTGCATCTATTCACTTGTCCTGAGCCATGCAAGTGCTTAAGGGAACGCGCCTCCATGTCTTCTTGCAGTACATTGCATGTGAGGCTCCTAGTGCGTGTGCTGGACATCCAGGCCCATCGGTTGTTAGTTTCTTATTTAATGTCAGTGAAAGTAAGACCTGCAATCTGAGCAGTGAGAGACCCCATTGCTGGACCCTAAGCTAGGTATATTTCCTAAGACAGTCTCTGAGGCAGCCATCTTTGCTCAGGTGTCCCAGGTTACAAAGCCTGAAAAGAAAAAAGAGGAAGAGCAGAGAGTAGAGAGGAGAGGAGGGGAGAGAAGAGGGGAAGGGAAAGGAGGGAAGGGAGGGGAGGGGAGAGGAAGAGACGGGAGAGGAAGGAAGAGGGGAAGGGAAGGGAGAAGAGAGGATTTGTTCAGGGAACTGTGGAATAGATGAGAGCGAATGCAGAAGGAAAACGTAAGGGCGCTAAGGCAGTAGGGGCTCAGCTCTCCTGGCGCTCCGCAGAAGTATGCACCAGCCCCTCCCCCAGCACTTTGCATATATCCAGTGAGTGTGCGTTTCCACATGTTAAGAGCTGGCTTTGGGGAAAATTAGCTTGTGTGCACCTGAGAGTTTGTGAAGTGATGCGAATCCAGCCAATCCTCCCGTTTTAAGAACATGAGCAGGTGGAAGAAAACACTTACCAAGGAACCGCGTAGTAACAGCTCCCCAGGGGCTGCAGTTAAGGTGACTGCTTGACCTCTGCTGTCTCACTACAACACATGCCAATGTCCAGCATTTTGTTTTTTGGTTTCCAGAAGATAGCAATCGATTCTGCTCCTGATCCGATACAATGCATAGCGCTATTCTATTTTCATAGTAAATTTTCTGGTAGAGGCACATAGTTTTACTACATAATAAATCTACTGGAGTTTAAAGACTCAGTGCCTGTGGTAGAACAGAGGCACACAGCACATGCGGGACACCGTGGCGCTCGCACGCGCCTCGCCACACGCCCTGCACTGGAGCTCGGCCCCCCACGTCCTCCCCGACCCCAACCTCACTCTTTGCTTCATCAAGACACAGCCTCAAGGCGACTCTTCCACGCCGCCGCCGCGGGCACCTTCCTCCGCGTACGTCCTCCTGTTCTGTCTGCAGCGTGCGGCTGGCTCCCGACTTCCTGGCCTCATATAAACCCTGCTGCTCTGAGTATTGCCCTTGTCTGTCTGGTCTGCTACTTAGGCGTTTCTCTACAGTGTGAATGTCTGGGTAGAAGGGATGGAAGATATGCAACTTCTCGGCTGTATTGAAATAGGGCCAAAATGTTTTGCAAAGCTTTCGGAGCAATTTACGTTTTCTGCTGCCATAGTTTCCATTCCGTCACACCTTTGTCAAGGCTTGCATGCTTTGGCTGGCGCCTGTCTGTCCATCTATCTTTCACAAATGTATGTGTCGGCTGTGTCTTTCTATCTCTGCAAAGGCCGCCATGGTTTGCAGATAGTTTTGTGCCTAGTAGCTTGTAGTTCGTGGTAGTGGAGGGCGATGGGGCTCATGGGTAATGCTCAGTCCCTCGGGGCGGCCTTTGGGAGGGCCCCCAGCTCCCAGGCTCCTCGGCTTCCCCTCTGGGCACTGCCCCACTCTCTCTCCTAGCCTCTGTGATTGTGGGGCCTCCCCCGCGAGGCCTCGGCAGAACCGAGCCGACGCTGTCTTTGTGCCCTGGCCCTCCGGCAGTGTGCGCTCAGTGCAACTCTGATCTTACAGAGTTCCTCTGACTTGGGCACTTGGGCATTTCATGACAATAAATGAACAACTGGTAAGCGCCAGCATTTATACCCATAGGTCTTTTTATCTATTTACATACCTATTATCTGTAAACAGAAAATGTATAATTTGCTCAACAACTATCCATAATGTTCAGACTGTGAAATAGAGATTTATTTAAAACAAGGAAAAAAATGGAGGGGAGGAGAGGAGGGTCCATGTGAAGAAGAAAATCCTGAACTGCAGAATGTGACCATACAAAGGGTTTGCAAAGGTCCTCAATGGCTGAGCAATGGACAGCAAAATGGCCAGACCCTGAACCGTCTGTAGGAGTTTAGATGACCACCCAGGGTCCAGCTCTGCTCCTGAAAGCCAGCGTCCTCGAGGTCTTAAATAGGAGCAAACAGTCTCTTGTGTTGGAGATGTTTCCTCTTGTAACTCTCTAAACAGTGAGCACAAGACAAGCAGAATGAAAACAAAGTGCTTCTCTGGAGTTCCAGTTAGGAACCACACATCCACGTGTATAGATCCCAGATAGACACACACAAGCACACACACACACACCCACCACCCACATGCAGACACACACATGCACACACACACACACACACACACACACACACACACACACACTCCAGGCATTTATTTATCCAATTAATTTTATGTTATTCTAAATGGTCAAATGTCACCAGGGCACTGCTTCTTAATTATTGTAGGCAAATACAAATATGAGATCGAAATACACCTATTTTTACCAGATTCTTATACTTGATGGATTTCTGTTGTGAGTTCTCAGTAGAAGATCTTTTTTTCTAGGAAGTCACTCTTCTGTCAAAAGCGCCCTCCTCTCCACTGCTGCCCCCCAGGACCGTCTCCTTCCTGAGCATGTGCTGGGCCACTGCTTGCTCTCTGTGGCCCAGGCCCTGCACTGAGCCTTGTGAAGCACAGGCGTGCCACGGATCTTTCTCGAGTCTCTCTCTTCTGATGAGGTTTGAGCATCACATTGCTATTATTCTTTCTCCTTACATTTCTCTCCATCAGCTTTAACCTTTGCTGGTTGTCATAGTTTGAAGTTTCTGCCAGGGGAATAATAGCGTACAGGACACATTTCATAAGATTATTTTATAATGAATCTCCCACAGAATCATACACAAAGAGTTCAGGAAATCTGTCTGCACTCTAAAGACCAAAGAATCCAGCTGAGGGCCTGGATCCTAACATCCTGCATGAGTCCAGCTGAAAACCTAGAGCTTATAACAATTCTTCCCACAAAACAGCTGTCCAAGACAATGTCGCATGCAGGATGACCTCACAGATCTGTTCTTGGAAGGTGCATAGATCGGTGGTGGAAGCTCGAAAGTCTGTGCCAGTGGGATGAAGGATCTGTGCCGCCAGGCTGAGGCATCTGAACTGGAGTCAGAAAGCAACACTCGAGGGAAGGACCAGAGCTCCCCCCTCAATGACCACAGCCCATCCTCAGCAATGGTGAGGTCCTGTGCTCCTCTCAGGGTGAGGAAAGCTAAGTTCCCATGAGCAAAGCCAGCGTGACAAGCTTCTCCAGGAGGCTGAGTTGTGTACCGTGTTCCCCTCTGGCATCAGGACAGGGTGCCTAAGGTGACAACCAGGGACCCCTGACAACAAACCATGGCCATTCTCACTGGCAATGAGGTCCCGAGCTCTTCCTCCAACAAGAACAGCCAAGTTCATCAGGAAATCCAGCAGAACAGCCCAGGAGAACAGCAGCTTCCAACAGCTACCCAACACCTCCTCCAAAGAGCTTCCCTAACAGCCTCTCCACAGTGTCCCCAGCTCTGCCCTGTATTGTGCTGGCAACGAGCCTCAGCTGGCCCTCCACACCAGCCCCATGCGAGTTCAGCATAGCTGGGTGCAACAAGTAGACCACCAGCTGACAGTGCGCCCTGCTGTGTCCAAAGCAAGTATTTCCCCACAGTGGAGAGTGCTTGACTTCGTAAATCATCTTGCATATCTGAGTTTGTGTTCTGTAAATTCGTTTAAGAATCAGTGAGGGGAACCAGGGAGATAGCTCTGTGGCATAAATGTCTGCCTGGCAATTGCAAGGTCATGAGTTTGAACCCTGGTCCTGCCCCCCTCAAAAAAAAATCTGTGAGGTTATAGGCACAGTCCTGGACTAGGAGTAAAAGACACTGTTTATGTTAGAGTAAAATAAGGTGAGCATTCGGTCCTCGCTTTGGGCTAGCACTCTGTGTAAGGTTGTGCTGCACCATAAATCTGACAGCTTTCAGCTCGAGAATCACTCAGCACTAATTCTTCCTCTACCTCAATCTGGATGATATTGCCAGGAAATAGGAGCTGGTAGAACAAGGGCCTGGCTTTCACAGGCTGACGTCAGGAGGATTCATATCTATATTTTTGCTTCTTTCTGAATAATGAATTAGACAACTAATGCTTGGTCTCTTGAAAAGCAATGACATTTTATTAATGTGGTTCAGATGAAAAAAAGCCTCTCCTTAGAGGTTGTTCAGTCTGCATTCAGGAGTGAACTGAAAGGAAGGCTTTCTGAGAGACTCTGCTCTGTTCTCTTGTGTTTTCTGTTTCTATTCTTTATTTAAAAAATACTTTATGTAAAATGTGAATACACCAATTGGTTAGGTTAAGAGCTTCTAGGTGACTTGTCTACTGTACTGAAGTCTGCAGACCTTGGAGTAGAAAGGAGCCTTGGAGTGTGGCACTCCTCTTTGGCCATGCTGGAATGTGTACTCAGTTTGAATTCAATGCCCTGTCTCTCAGAAGCCATACAGATTTTAAAATTTCACTCAGCTTCTATCTCCATCATCCTAGAGTTTGTTTTATTGAATTTGCTGTTCATGCCCCATATAGCTTAGAAATGTGGGCTGGGCCAAATATATCAGTTGGCGATTCTTTCCTGATTAGAATTTTTTTGTGTGTGTGATGATGTGAGCAGCGCACCGCAGCCTCTGCTCCGCCCAATAGCAGACGTGCATGGGGACACACCGCGTGCACACGGGCACCGCATGCATCTCTAGAAGAGTCTTCGTTTCTGCAAATCATTTGATTCCAGGCTTTAGCCCTCTTACCTTGTCACCCGCATCTCATGGCCTGCATCTAAACTGAAAATCAATACATAAATAAATAAATTAGCTGAAGCTGTTGTGTACTAGCTGTCTTTTATGTCCTTCATAACATTCCAAGGTAAACAGTGTGGGGACATCTCAGCTGTCCTCCTTTGTCCCTAAAGCCACAGCCACTGTCAGAGGCAACTGAGAGTCCCTACCAGAAGATTTCTGCCTTTGGGGGGTAACAGAGAAGTGGCTCCCCTGGGTGCGGGAGACGCCATCTCTGAAATGTCTCTTTCGCTCTCCTCTTGTAGGTGATGCTCGGGCAGGGGAATTACTTACTGAAATCTGTGACTGCAGTTACTCAGGGTAAAAATGATCTTCAAAAAGCCTGTTCTAATTTCTGTGGGATTTGCGAAATCCAATTTTTGTTAGGCGAGAGCTGTAGTTGCGGTATATATCCGGCTTTGTCGGAGAAACTTCAATTTTGTTGCCTTCTGAAGCACCTGGTCAGGAGACTGGTCCTCCTTTCACACCTCCACTGCCTTAACTGGGAATATCATCCTCAGCAACCAATCTAAGGTTACTTAGTGGAAAGAGCAAGGTTGTTAAATCTACAGATCTCTGAACAGTTTCTAAATTTTTTCTTAATATATTGATTTTTTAATTGAATAATTTGGGGAGTTGAAGTTACTAAGAGGCATGAGGGATGAGCAGTTTAGTTCCTGCACCACTTGACCTTGGTTGTCATCCTTGCTGGACTGAGGGCTCCTGAGAGGTGCGTGGTCTGAGAGGTCACCAGCCCCATCAGAGGTGGGCTGCATCCCCAGCCAGCGGGTCATGTGGATAATCATGGGGCATGTCAATGTGACCGAAAAGTATGCTAGATGTTTATAACGAATGGGTTACAGTCACCAACACTGACTTCATTCTCCGCAGTGTATTCCGTTTTGCTCGGAACACGCGTTCCACGCATTGGCCACTTTCCAAAGTAGCTCTGGAGGTCTTGATTCATGAGTACCTTTACTTATGCTACTATGGCAGCCTCGGCGCTCCAAATAAATTTAAAATTATTCGTGATTTGTGATCATTTTGTATTTGGGAAGGATTGAGAAGTCACACAGTGTCAGATCCAGTGAATAAGGCATGAAGAGACAAACCCTGAGGTTTTGGGAGCTGCCCCGCCCCTGGATGGCACTTGTCCACAGCAGCAGTCCCCTTTCGGTTATCACGTGTCCTAAAGTGTCAAGGCAGCGGGGGCATCTTGGAGCTATCGCCAGTCGAGGTACTTCTGTGCCTCACTTCCTAAAGTCTGCAGCTTTAGGTCACAACATGCGTTTGCACGCTTCTCCATAAGCTCAGATTTCACCATCTGCTAACCGTTTTATGACCAGCTACTACCTAAACTACCTACAACACTTCCGGCCACCTCGCAGTGAGGACCTCTTTGACCATTGGATTCCTTCCGAGGTAGGTCTGGCTCGTGAGCCATTCTTTGTTCAAAGAAGGAAAAGCTGTTGGATTTCATTTGTTTAGGGTTTTTTACTTTTCCTTTTTTTTCCCCTTTTTCTTTTAATATGGCGTTGTCTGAGCTGGTTCGTGAGAATGTGCACGAGAAGGCACTCAGCCACTGAACCCCGTGGGAGAGCCGTGGCTGGTACGTGGCAGCTGGGTAAGCGTGCCAGGCACACGCCCGGACTTTCCAGACTGCACCTTCCCGATCTGAAAATGTGGGTAACAATAGTGCTTTAATTTAAAGTGGCTGCTTCACGGCATTTCTCCTCTTCTGTTGAGTATTTTTTTTTTTTTTTTGCCTACTACTGTGCTAAAAATAAACAGAAGGAGAATAAAAATTAAGCTCATTTTTACTTAAAACTCTTCATTTTTTTTTCTGAAATGAAAACAAGGCCTATGCAAACAGAAAGTTATTACTGTGCCAAATGCTTTAGTCAGTGCTCTGTGTTCCCATTCACAGTGAAGTCTGACACTGAAAGCTGGGTTTTAAGGACAGCTCTCAATATTCCTGTCGCGATTCCTACTGCTGTGGAAGGTGCCGTGGGTGGCGAATGCCGAAGTTGCCGTAAAACGGTGAGCAGATGGCGAAGACTAAGCTTTGGGATAAACGTTACCTAAAGCTGCATATGTACCCTCTAAGGGTACAGATATGGACTCTTTCTTCTATCACTGAGATGCCCATGATGTCCTTACAAGAGAAAATAGCCTTGGGAAGGTGCAGTGCAAAGCATGTGAAATACTGTGGGGTTTATTCCCTAGCCTAAGCAATACTAATAGAATTCATTTCATCCTTTCTGACTGAAAACTCGAAGCATGCTGAGAATACAGAAACTGACACATACGCTAATTGCTCTCCCTCTCTTTCTGTGTACCTGTTAGTGCCCTTTGCTCCTACCAGGCCTATTTCACGACGAACCTGGATTTGTAGATAGCAATGAATACCTCTTTTTTGAGGAATACTGAAATACTTAGTGATGTCTAGGGTTAGGGATCCGGGGGTGAATGGTTAAGACAATGTCACTCCTATTTTTGATTATTTTAGAGGTCTTCTTAAATGTTTAGCAATATTCATGCCTTTCAACATTGCATTTAATTCTAAGACTGAAGGTAACAAATTACCTTAATAGAGTTCAAGACAGTTTCACATGTTTAATTGGGGATCAGTAGTACTATTGTGACCTTTCTATGACTTGTAGTGGAAGAACTGCTGTATAAAGTCCAGTGGAAACTGGAAGGGTTTCTCACTTGCCTTCCAGGAGAGATTATTTTTGGAGACTGTCTTAGTTACTCTTTTTTCATTGCTGAGACAAATGCCTGACACTCAAAATGAGGGAAGGAAAGGTTTATCTAGCTCACGGTTACTGGAGGTTTCAGTCCATATTCAGCGGGCTCCAAGGCAGAGAGGCACATGGCAGAAAACAACCTTTCACTGCAACTGGCAAAGAGCAAGAGCAGGAGGAGCTAACAGCAGCTCAAGCAGCTAACTTCACTTCCTCCCTTACATTGAAAGGCAAATTACCTGCCCCAGGGGAGAGGCAGCACCCATTTTCACAATAATTAATTACATATTCCAGAAGGCTCTCCATGACTGCATGAGGCTTTCGAGGGACACCTAGACCCAAAGCATAACGGAGACATCTTTCCATCTGTGTCTCCAGAAAAGTTGCCCTTGGCTATGGTTGTGAGAAACGCTGCAAACAACTGAGGTGCTTTGCAAGTTGCAGGTGATACTGAAGTAGTCTGCAATACTTTGGTTTAAGTGTGAAGTGTCACAGACTCTAGCTGGTAACCACAACAGCCTCACTTTCCTACCCTTACCAGGCAATGTGCTTTCTGAAGGAGAGAGGATCATGGGAAGAGCAGCAGTTACAGGTAAATCCTGTGCAACCCAGGTGGTGACAAATGCTGGGTAAAATTTGAGACACCGTGTGCTGTACATTTATAAAATGAACAAAAGCATGGGCTAGTGAGATAGCTCAGTGGTCTAAAGCTTTCGCTGAGGCAAGCTTATGCAAGCACAGGGACTGCAGTTCAATCCCTGGCACCATATGCTGCAGTCAGCCCCACCCCCAGGGCAGGCTGAGCCAGCCAGCCAGCCACACACACACACACTTTTATGTTTCTCTGGGCTATTATTTTGTATTCGTTGTCTGACTTTTTACTGGGGAACTTCCTGACACACAGGCTTCAGGAAAGCATTAATAAGCACAGCTTTACAGCAATATGGTCTCTCAAGCCATAGAAAATGATGCTCCATTCAGGGATTGGCCATACTGGAAAAGCATTGGCAACCTTCAGCTGATAGACTGAGGTAAAGGCCGCAGAGCAGAAGCTTTCAGGAAGCTCCGGCTCACAGAAGCGGAGTCATAAGCACTTCACTCACCAAACACTACAGACAGCAGTGAGGCGGGCAGAGGAGCAAGCAGGTCAGCCTCAGTGTTCTGCCTGACAGTCCATGCCAGTCGCTTGCTGTGGAAAAATGCAAGAAGAGAGCACACAGGTGACGCCTTCTACAGAGGACAGCATCCCAGGCACAGGACATTCAAGGGAAGGAAGAGGTTGAGACTGAGAGAAAAAGATAGCACAGGAAAAGCGTTCACTCATGTGAAGAAAATGTGAAAAGTCAGCTTTTCTTTCATCAGGGTGACATTTTTCAATTGCCAAATTCTGTATACTTAGGGAAAGACACACAGAGACATCACGTTAGGGAAATCTAAAGATAATGTCATCCATGTTAAATAGACCTGTGGCCTGCTTTGGTAGCGATGAAGCTTGGTAAGTGAAATTCCCACTTTAGATATTCCAACTTTAATTGGTGGGGTAGAGTACTTCTCACCAGAGTTGTGTGATAATTTATTTCAGAATCCAGATGGGATTAGCTGTTTCCTTTGGGGACTGGTTCTGCTTTGTTCATGCTAGGGTAGGTAGACGGTTTGTCAAGCGATACATTATTTTATCTGCTTCTGACAAATGCCTTCCCGTATTTCAGAGTGTGTTATGACTACTGTTCCTAGAAACAAAGGAAGAAAAATTATTAAGGCATTAGAAACCTTTTGAATATTCATAACAATATGCCTATGCCTGATTATTTAGAAGAGAAAGCCACTATCAGATGAAAAGCTACAAACATAATCATGTTTCTTCCTTTAGCCTTATTCGGTCAGCTTCAAGGTAACTACTTGCAGTTGATCTTCATTATTGCTCAGTTATTTTTGCTCTGTAATCTCTGATAGGACAAGTGTGTGGACAACAGGGGCACCGTCCACATCGACATTACAACTGCACAAATACAGCACTGAACTTGTTGTAGGTTTATCACCGATTAATGGGAGGTAGAAATGCAACTGGCCGGCTATGTATGCAAATTTTTCTTAATCAGATATGTAGTTGAAGAGGAGTACATTTAATAAGAGGAAGATCAATTAATAAAAAAAATTCGGGGTACAGTGAAGGAAGAATACACCCGAAGAGGCTGTGTGGGTTCCACAGGTGTATGACGGAATGACCTGGCCTGGGGCCTTTCCAGAGAAAGCTTTCCTGCCTCCCACTCACAGCATCTGTGACTGATCCAAACCTGAATAAAGGATCAGAGTCATCGCCACAGAGTATGCTTGGAAACTGTAGTCATACATTCAGAGTAGATTCAAGTAAGAATACTCAGTACAGGCAAAAATAATGAATGGGGGATCCCTAGGGAGGCCGGTTTTCTCATCCCTGACATTCAAATCATTCGGAGCACACGTACACTTGTATAGTCAGCAATTACGGTTTTGAAGTTTCCTTCCACGGCTCATGTTTCCTCTCCAAATGCTGTGGTTAACTTACAAATATATTGTATTATCGATGTCTTTACCATTCCTAAAACTCCCTTTGACTGCATGAATATGTTCTTAGCATATACCATGAAGCTTGAATCCTCAAAAAATACCTTAAAATATTGAAACAAATGACTTGAGTGCAAGATATTGTCAGTTCAATTTTATGACAATAAATCACAATATAATATTTTGATAAAAAAAAAACAATGACATCCACCCATTGTCTCATCCTTTAGACAGTTTGCTGTTAACAACTCTCCAGAACACCATCTGGTAGGGTATTTCCCTTTAGAAAACGAAACTCAGGAGAGGCCTTGATTTTTTTCAGTTAAAAAAATGTTGTGCTCTGAATAACAATACAAACCTAAATTGGATTATCATCCTTTAAACAAATACAGGAATTACTTTGTTCTGACAGTCTACAGTGTCAGGGAGCAACAGCCTCATTCACCCCAGCACGCTTGCCGCAGTCCTGTTCTACCAGTTCTTGCAGAAGAGCTGGGACCATGCTGAGCAGCTCCCTGGTGTCTAGGACAGCAGGCAGAGTGGACAGAGGAGCCCCCCTGCCCCCACGCCCTCCAGTCAAGAATGAAAATCTTGGGGCCCGGCGGGATGGCTCAATGGTCTAAAGCGCCTGCTTGGGAAAACTTGGGCGTCTTCTGGGACTGCGGTTCGATCCCCGGCACCACATGCTCCGCCAGCCCTGCCCTCAGGGCGGGCTGAGCTGGCCATTAAAATGAGTGAATAGACAAGCAGAGGTTCTGAAACAAGAAAAAAATAAAATAAATTTTAAAAAATAAAAAAAATAAAAAAAAAATGAAAATCTTTGCGCTGATGCTTCTGCGCCAAAGTTGAGTCAGCTTGCAGTGGACAACTGTGTTACTGCAACACATTTGAGTGTGTGTGTGTGTCAGTACAGGAGATTGAACTCAAGACCTTGCGCTTGTCAGGCAGATGCTTATGCTACTGAGCTATAGCTATGGCCCCAGCCCCCACAATATCTTTGAAAGAAGAGGAGAAGCTAAAATGCTAAAAAGGCAATATGAATATGATAAAATACATTAAGGCAAGTGCCCAACTGCGAGATCTAGGTTTTTCATCCCAGACACTGACTTTTTCTTCTTGATATCCATGGCTGTCTCCCTCTTCTTCCCGCCTAACCAGCCCCTGGTCTGACTCATAAGGCTGGTGCTTAAGCCCAGCAGTGTGAAGCTCCTGGAAAGTTGCCACCATTGACCCCAGCCTGGAATAAACACTGGCTTAGATCCCAGGAGAGCTGGATTCTGGTCCCAATTGCTTCCATGGCAAAGTACATGAAAATTGATCTACTTGGGGCCTGTAAAAATTTCAGAGTTCGGAAGAGACAGTAGAACAAAATGTTCTGCAAATCTGAAGCGCTGCACAAATAGTTGGTGTTCTCCATGGACATAGAAAAAAGGAAGATGTGGAGAAGGAAGTGCCTGGGGTGTATACACAAGGATGAAAGGGCAGGGACTCTGGGTAACTTGTGGTGCCCCAAATATTTCACTGGAGAAAAATGTGCTATGCTATTAAAAATACTTTAAAAATCAATGAATACGATGATTTGTTTGGGCATTTTCATCTATAACATGCTTAATATGATATGCATATATATATATATATATATATATATATAATTGAAGGGGAATTAAATTCTGTATCATTCATGAAGTCTAGAGACATGAACCCTCCCTACACACACACACACACACACACACACAGACATACACACACACACACCATGGAACTGAGCCATACGCTAGTTGGGTACAAGTTTGTTCTTATTTGCAGAAATTCAATTTTAGAAATGTTTGTGAATTATGAGGAGGGAAACACAACTTTCTGTAACTTGATAGCAGCCTACATTGAGACTCATTTCCATAACTGGAGGTGAATGCCTGCAGAATATCCAAGCAAGTGCTTGGGATCTCTATGTGCAAACTAAAATATGTGCGCACAGGTTGGTAAGATCGGGATCTATGAAATCAGGACAAGGCTGGATAGAAAGGAAAGCAGCAGACATGCGCTCCACATGGACATTAAGTGTGGGATTTATTTTTCTGGCTGGCTCACGCTGCCTTAAGGGTAGGTCTGGTAAAGCAAGTGTAGCTGGGGATCAAACCACAGTTCCCTGTCAGGGTTTGCCCTGGCAGGCACTTAAACAATTAAGCTAACCCGAAAGCTCCCTAGACATTAGGTGTAGAACAAGAGGAATGTCTACTATATGCAGATGACAATTAGGTGAACTTTTAATGCTTTTAATCTGCAAAATTGCACAGATTGTATAAATTTAAACATCCTGTAAGCTTACAATCAACTATGGTACATAAACAAAGGGAACTCCGCGTTTCTGACATTGCCTTAAAAATAAATGAATTCACATCATCTGTTACTAAACACTGGCTGCTGTCTTTTGGTCTTTTTGAGACAGGGTCTCACTATGCAGTTCAGGCTGGCCTTGAGCTCACTTTTGTAGTCCAGGCTGGTCTCGAACTCACACCAATCCTCCTGCCTCAGCCTCCCGAGTGCTGGCATTACAGGCGTGTGCCACCATGCCCGGCTTGGCTCCTTTCTTATAGTAAAAAATTTTTTTTTTTGTCTTTTTGAGACAGGGTCTCGCTATGCAGTTCAGGCTGGCCTTAAGCTCCCTTTTGTAGCCCAGGCTGGTCTCGAACTCACACCGATCCTCCTGCCTCAGCCTCCCGAGTGCTGGGATTACAGGCATGAGCCACCACGCCCGGCTTTTTTTTTTTTTTCTTTTTGAGACAGGGTCTCGTTATGCAGTTGAGGCTGGCCTTGAGTTTTTAGTGATTTTTTTTTTTTAAATTTTTATTCTTGTTTCAGAACCTTTGTTTATTCACTCATTTTTATGGCTGGCTCAGCCCACCCCGAGGGCAGGGCTCACGCAGCATGTGGTGCCAGGGATCGAACCGCGGTCCCTGAAGCCACCCAAGCTTTCCCAAGCTGGGGCTTTAGACCACTGAGCCATCCCGCTGGGCCCCTATAGTAAAAATTTTTGGTATTTTTCAAGAGCAAAAAAATTGGTTAAGAAATGAGAATGATTCAAAGATATATTTTCAAAATTAGAATGAATTCACGCATTATTTTTTTTATTTTTAAAATAATTAATACGTTCTATATTGTCTTCCTTGAGGTTGTTCAGAGTACAAGATGTGGACATGATTTCATGTCTAAACATCATTAGTACAGATATTTCTTTTCACCGAACAAAGAGAAAGTATATATATATATATATATATATATATATATATATATGCACACACATACTATGGAATATATATATATATATATATATATATACACACCTAACAGTAGTGGACTATCAGCTCATCTGGCATTATCAGAGGCTGTTGACTTGAGCCTTTTATAACTCAGCATATTAATATGGCTTTCCTTTTTATACCTCATGGTTAGACTTTTCTGCTGGATGGTTTAGACCAAGATAAAGCAAGATCTATGTTACTGAAAAAATGTAACCTTTGTACCTGACAAAGTCATTCAGATCCCCTCAGGATTTACCCTGAAACCATGTACTGCTGTTTGCAGAACTTTTGCCAGTGTCAGCCATCTGGATGAGTCACGGTCATTGCTTAAAAAGTTTGCTGTCTGTGAAAGCATGAGTGTTTTCTCTCTAGGTGACTCTCCTTAAGCACACTGTACATCATCGATCCCTTTCATTCTGGAAAGTTCCCTGTGGTAAACACAGTCAAGTATGCAACAGCACATAAGGTACACCGAATCTTAAGTTAGGAAATTAAAATTCGGAAAGAGTATCTATCTTAAAATGATGCTGCACTGTCTGAGAAAGTGCAAATTATAAACCCATTTTAGCCCTAACCTCATTGACTTTTCAGAGCAATTATGTGGCGCAGGTGTTGTTTGAATCTCTCCAGTACAGACTGCATGGCTGGCGAGTGGTACACGACGATTCCAGAGCCACAGCAGCACTGGAGGGAGGAGGGAAGGCCTCTGCCCCTCCGCCAGTGAGATCGTGTGAACTGAGCCACTGTGCGGCAGTGTCTTTGTACCAAAACATTTCTGCTGCTTCACCCTTTCTCCTATTCCAGCAGAAGGCACTGTTCCCACCCTGTGAGGGAAACTGAGAGCTCAGGTTAAATACACTGAGATCTGATTTTTTTTTTCCCCCTGTGAAGACAGTAGTGAAGGAATCATGATGAGATCAGGTGCAGACACAGGTCTTTCCTGGCCATTCTCCCGCACCTGTCTTTGAGGCCAGTGGTCCTAATGTCACCAACTGCCCTGTCATTCTCCTACCCCTGTCCCCAGCCTTTTTCACTTCCTCCCTTAGGAGTTCCGGGCATCATGAGAATTCTTGCACTACCTAAAGAAATGCGGGCTCTTTCGCATTCTCTGCATCAACCCTTCCATCATAACCACAATTCCATTTTTATCACCTTTGCAATTTTTATTTTATTTCATTTTTTCTGTATTTTTTTTATTTAGGGAGGGGTCTGTAGGGTGTTCAGGGTCTCACTACTAAATCAGACTCATAGTGATTCACCTATCTACAGACTCCCAAGAGTTCAGTTGCTGTCTTAGTGTACCCCAGCAGGGGCTGAGCTGGCAAGGTAGGCCCAGGAATTGAGCCCCCAGCCCCTGTGTCTGCTTGTAGGTGCTTTATTCTACTGAGCTTTTTGGTCAGCCCTACCTTTGAAATTTGTAAATAACATCTTTTTCCTAATCCTTACCCCATAAAAGATGTTGAGACAGGCAGCTATGGGAAGTAGTTAGTCAACGAACATTGTTTCAGATGGACAGGAAAAATAAACTTTTATGTCTATTGTACAACAGGGTGAAATCTATAAAAATAATTGTATTTCTCAGGCAGGCATGGTGGTGTACACTTGTCATCTCAATACTGGGGAGGCTGAGGCAGGAGGACCCCTGTGAATTCAAGGCCAGACTGGGCTACCTAATGAGCTCACAGGCAGCTTGAACTATAAGACCCTGTCTCAAAACAGACAAGCAAATAAACAGATTTTATATATTTCTAAATAGTAAAAAGAGTAAAATTCAAATGTTTCACTATAAAATTAACAAAAGGGGTATAGGCTTATTAACTAGCTTGACTTAATCTCTCCATGTTGCATGTACCTACCAAAATTTAATGTGTCCTCTAAGTGCCTGCAATCATAGCTTGTCTATTAAAACGTTACCAAAATGGCTTAGAAGCATGCCAGTGAGCTTAGACGTCTATGTCACTAGATTTTCTGGGATATTTGATATTATCGATTGCAGTTCATTTTCTCCTTGAAATGCTCTTTTTCTTTACTCAGAAATGGATGTTTTCTCTTTATTACTTTATTTTGGGGGCATTCTGTCAATTTCTGCCCTTTCAGTTTTTCTACCAGTATCACTGCTTTCGTGGCACCTTCCCCTCACTTATCCTCTCCCCCTGGTGACACCTTCTTTCCTCCCAAGGCCCGGACTCCACCCAGAGACCTCAGCTCCTGGTCCTAACCACGGCGCAGAGTGTGCATCCACTGCCCAGGGCCTTCCAGATCTCTCTGGGGTTCTCAGTTCCTCTGAGCTTGAAGACCAACAGGCCTCTACCTCAACTCATGTCTGATAACTCAAGTGCTCTTCTTTTCCTCCTTCATCCCTAAACTTCCGTTGTACTTTTTTCTTTCTTTCTATCCATCTAATCTCTCCCCAGTCATCGGTGTCTCTTGTCTTCACTCCTGGCTTGGCCTCCTGTTTGTTTTAAGAGAGTGTTCTGAGTGTTTCTTTGCCCTTCACAAAAGTAGCTCCACTTGGAACACCTCATTCATATCTTGTTATATATATGTTCATATATCCATGGCATTCTCTATCTTGCTGGATTAAAATCACTATTGTTTGGCTTATAATAAGAGTTCAGTTTTTTTCTTCAATTGAACAAACCTACACTTAAAATTCTCTTCATGCCTCCTCTTTCTTATTCAATAATTTGAAGTCTCTCCACAACCTGCAAACTGCAGCTTGTTTCTTTTCCTATTTCCATTGCCAGACACCTGCTGAGCATCTCGTAGTCTTTTTCTAGCTGGTTTCAGAGCTTTCATGTTTTCTTCAACATTCAGAATTTAACACAGCCCGAGCACAGCTCTCACACGTTTGTCCCTGGGTTGAACACATTTATTCTGATCACTCTGTAGCATGTCTCCACTTTCCTGAGGCCACGCTCCACTTCCGTATTTCTGTGTCCACTGGCATTGTTCAGCCTATATGTCAATGGAAGTAGATAGGCCACACGCCCTCCGCCTCCTTCACGCTTTAGGACCCTTCATTCATCACTTTTTCTCCTCTCCTCTCTGTCACCTGCACAAGTAAATCCCACTAGACCTGCCTTACAGTGAAGCTAAACTGCCTGAAGACACTCACCAGCATTTCCTCTGTCTCACTGGTGTCATCACAAATGTTTACGTGTCACCAAACTCATCAGTTACATCCATTCAATAATGAAGTTCTGGGTGTAGCAATTACACTTTAATACGTTTGACTTAAAACACGATCCGTGAAAAATGTTCTCATCTATTACATCAGAGCCAACTCATTTCTCTTCCTACTTCAGTGACACACTGAATGTGTGTCAACATCTTATAAATTTTTATGATATTATCAGTGTAGTAAAAAATTGTATACTTAGCACTTGTTATTACATGTGTCTTTGTTACTTTTCTATTGTTGCTGGGACAAACACCTGATACACTAGCTTAGGGGAGGAAACATTTATTTACCTCACAGTTACTGGAGGTTTCAAGACGTTGCCCCCACTTTATAGGGTCTGGAGGAGAGGCTGGGGCGCTTCCGTGTCCAGGATGATCTGCTTCATACCTCCTCAAGAAATCACCGCGTGACATCGCATACTGTGAGTTTAACGGTTCGTGCGTCTCTTGGCCACGCCCCTCAAGCCTCACCCCTCCAGTCGCGTGCTTGACAGCCCCATGATTTACGGGAGGCTTTCGGGGCACAACTAGATACAAACCATTAACAGTATGTTAGAGAATAAAACGTTAGAATGATGAGAACACACTTAGTCTGGCCACGGTAAGTCCACAATGGGAGAAAGACGTTACCAATATGACAGTCTGCAGAGTCAATGTGTATGAGAACTAGAAAGAGCGCTGGTCCCAAAGAAATTACTTTTGCGTGAAGATACGAAAGGTGAATAAATACAAACATAGCCTCCAGTTGACTGACCTCTATACAGGCAAAGCCTTTGCATGCTTTCCTTTCTCGTCCTGGAGAGCCTCTGTGGGTCTCACACTGTAAACAGAAAGTCGTTCTTGATTGAAGGCGCCTCCTTGTGCTGTGTGCGCTACCCTGGTGCCCATCACCTTAGAAGCACATGGGTGGTAGCCCAAGATGAGTGCGCAGCTGCAGCCCATGCAAATGAGCGGACCCCTGTACTGCGACAGCAATAGCATAGGTGTCGTGTCTGGTCACCAGTCCAAAGGAACGCTCGTTCAGGAAACCAAACCAGCTGGTAGGCCAGGGCCTGACACCCAGCCAAGCACATTCATGTCAGTGAAATAGACTGCTGACACAGCGGACAGGGTTCCTGCTGCTCCCTAAATGCTACTCTTGGCATTGTACTGATCTCATAGTGGTACGCTTTTCTGTCCCGCAAAGCAGTTCGTGCAGATATAATCACTCTGGGTCTTCCGTGCTGCCTTACTTGACAGCCATCGCTGAGATCGGACTCCACGGGTTGCTTTCTGTGGCAGGGGATTTAGGCACTGAAGTCTAAGTCCAAATATAGAAGCCAAATCGTTTTGCTTTGGGGAATTTTTTTTTTTTCCTCTTGATGACTTCTTGAACCAGGCAAGAATGTTGCTGCAGTACTCTTTGAAGAAAGATTTTAAATTTACACCAGGATCCAGAAAACAAGGTCCCACCTAACCTGCATTTAGCTTTTAACCTCTTTTATTGCTCTAGAGAAAAAAAAATAGGTGGTGGCAGGTACCTAGACAATTCTTTCTTCATTTTCCATTTATTTTTCTGAATCTTGCTCATGTCTAAAACTCGGCTTCAGTGAAGCCCCATCACTGCAGTCCTGAATAACCGGCGCTCCGGATGCATGCCAGCTTTCAGCTTCCCGAACTCTCTACCTTCTCATCACTCTCCTTTGTCACAGACCCAGACAGAAGATTTGCATTGTCACCTCCCTGGATTCACCTGTGTGCCGCTTGTCTAGAGCGACTGAATTCCCAGAGTGCCCACCAATGCAAGGATCAAATTTTAAACCAATTACAACAGGGAATCCTATACAGTTCCTATATTCTGCTCTTCTGGCCAGTAAATATGTCCGCATTTAAATATTTTTGGAGATTCTTCAGGATAATGTTCAAAGTAATATTAAGTCTTGATTTTTAAAAAATGCGTTGAATAATTGCCAACAATTCCTGCTCACATTATTCGACTTGCATCGATTGAAATACTGAGCACAGAGCCCTATGTCTAC